>JAXOUE010000021.1:18008-285381 GCA_036250105.1 Parasarocladium wereldwijsianum | reverse complement strand
AGTCTACTACAGGTAGACTATCCTGCAATCAAGTAATATATGCTAACGACATTTACTGTAGAGAAAACACAAAAAGGACTTGACCACCAACAACCGTGCTCTCCGCCGTCTCCGCACTGCTTGCGAGCGTGCCAAGCGCACCCTTTCTTCCTCCGCCCAGACCTCCATTGAGATCGACTCTCTCTTCGAGGGTATTGACTTCTACACCTCGATCACTCGTGCTCGCTTCGAGGAGCTTTGCCAGGACCTCTTCCGCTCCACCATCCAGCCCGTCGACCGCGTCCTCACCGACGCCAAGATCGACAAGAGCCAGGTCCACGAGATTGTCCTCGTCGGTGGTTCCACCCGTATCCCCCGTGTCCAGAAGCTCATCACCGACTACTTCAACGGCAAGGAGCCTAATCGCTCCATCAACCCCGATGAGGCTGTCGCCTACGGTGCTGCCGTCCAGGCCGCCATTCTCTCTGGTGACACCTCTTCCAAGTCCACCAACGAGATCTTGCTTCTCGACGTTGCTGCCCTCTCCCTCGGTATTGAGACCGCTGGTGGTATGATGACCAAGCTCATTCCCCGCAACACCACCATTCCCACCAAGAAGTCTGAGGTCTTCTCTACCTTCTCCGACAACCAGCCTGGTGTCCTGATTCAGGTCTACGAGGGTGAGCGCCAGCGCACGAAGGACAACAACCTTCTCGGCAAGTTCGAGCTCACTGGTATCCCCCCTGCCCCTCGTGGTGTTCCCCAGATTGAGGTCACCTTCGACCTTGATGCCAACGGTATTATGAACGTCTCTGCCGTTGAGAAGGGCACTGGCAAGTCCAACAAGATCACCATCTCCAACGACAAGGGTCGTCTGTCCAAGGAGGAGATCGAGCGTATGCTTGCGGATGCTGAGAAGTACCGTGAGGAGGATGAGGCTGAGGGTGCTCGTGTCGCGGCCAAGAATGGTCTTGAGTCTTACGCCTACTCCCTCCGCAACACTCTCTCCGACCCCAAGGTCGATGAGAAGATTGAGGCTGCTGACAAGGAGACCCTCAAGACCAAGATTGACGAGACTGTCGCTTGGCTCGATGACTCCCAGTCCGCCTCCAAGGAGGAGTACGAGGAGCACCAGAAGGAGCTTGAGGGTGTTGCCAACCCTATCATGATGAAGTTCTACGGTGCTGAGGGTGGTGCTGGCGGCATGCCCGGTGGCATGCCCGGCGGCGCTCCCGGTGCCGGTGCCCCTGGCGCTGGTGGCGATGACGGCCCCACCGTCGAGGAGGTCGACTAAATGCAACGCCAATGATACCCTCACTCTACAGTCTTGTGGTTTACCATGATCCAAGTCTCAAAAAACTCTTTTGCACTGGATGCCAAGGCGTACGAGGAATGATGCAATGATTTTAATCACGTTTTGTCTGTTTTGTTATGCATTCGGGAATTTTTGGCGATTGGCCAAGAGGTGTATTTTATTATAAAGATGAATTCAAAAGTTCAACTTAGCGCTTTTCAATTAATAAAGTGACTGTTCCTTGCCTTGGCCGTGACATGAGTATATGGTATATCCCTCACAGATGGATGCATCAGTTTCTGCCGACTGGTCACGCCCGCATCACTTGAGCATGTGACTCGAATTACCACAATTGACGTCGCAACAGTTGTGTTTTGCGATGCTGTTCACACACGTAGTTTCAAACACAGGCATGTCTCGAAGTTTATGAATCCGGATCTTGAGCGTCTCCAGCCCTAACATTTTGCTACTTAAGCAGCATCGCGTTAGCAATGAAGGTGGATGTAACATGTTTTACTACAAATAGTATGTGTTATAAGCAGAGCATTCTTATACTATATATTAGCATATTATACAGTACGCCCTGTAATGTAGCAAAAGACAGAACCAAATAGTCGAGGAGATGTGATCGTGGTTCGGTTCCGTGAAGTCTCGAGCCGCAGAGATTCAGCCGCACCTGCCTAGCAGCAAACCATGTCAGTGGAGTCATACCGGATTGTCAGACCGAGAGCATATATCTACGAAGTCATCAATTCAAGGTCCGTCATGTCTAATCCTTGATTGCATTGAAAACGCTTGTCACCAACTGATACCTTTGCTGTATGCAACATTGTTCTTGAGCTGCGAAAACCATCTTCATCACACCAGACCAGATTCCGGCGTTGACACGACTTCAAGCATACACAATATCCTGTTTCCAGCAGTCCAAAGGAGGATAAGATGGCAGAGGAAACGGCGAATCCCCTCTTCTTCTGGAAAGTCAATCAAGACTACGGCGAGTTTTGCCAGTGGTACCCGTCGATCATGAAGGTCCCCAACTCGGAGATCTCGGCCCTCGTGGGTGAGCACCTCCACAGCGACAAACCCGACACGATCGCCAAGTTCAACTGCTGCGAGCAGTTTATGATGTACTGCAAGGCCGCGCTCTTTGACGACCTGGACGCGCAGCTGCGGATCATGAAGTGCTCGGCCGAGCAGGCGCGCAAGATGAAGGCGATCGGGGCGCAGGTCAGGGAGTTCAACGAGGACGAGTGGACGCGGATCAAGAGCCAGGTGGTGGAGACGGGGAATTATCTCAAGTTTAAGCAGTCGGGGGAGCTTCGGGCGGTGCTGCTGGCGACGGGGCAGAGGGAGCTGTGCGAGGCGTCGCCGTTTGACAGGATCTGGGGGATCGGGTTCCGGGCGGGGAGACCGGAGGAGAGGAAGACGGCCATGAGCTCGAGGGAGCACTGGGGGGAGAATAGGCTCGGGAAGGCGTTGATGGTGGTGAGGGAGAGGCTTCGGAATGAGGAGTGATGGGATCAGGTAGGGAGGCTGGGAGGGAACTTGATTGATATCACGTGGGGAGCGAATTGATAGGAAACGGATGGTAAAAGCGATATCCTACAAAGCAAAAGAATGGAAAGCATGGTTAGTGCAAAGGAAGAGCGTGAGCTTGTAAAGTCTGGTGTCGGTTTTTTGGGCCAAAGTGCAAAAGAGAAACTCCGGTACAGGGAATCGAACCCTGGGCTGCTCGGTGAGAGCGAGCGATGTTAGCCACTACACCATACCGGATGTTGTGATAGGCGGTCTCAAATTGATACACATGAAGGCTGAATCAAACCTGAAATAGTTCGTCGCTCTTCTGCAGATGCCCCTCCACGCACGTCACCTCACGAAAGATGGATCCCACCCAGATTGAGACAAGAAGCCACGACCTTTGATCCGTCGAATGCCGCGACCGTGTTTCTCAAGCTTGCCCCTCAAAGCTCCTCAAGATCAACCAAAACAACAAATAGAACCCTCTGTACCCGTGATCGTCTTCAACAAAATGCACCTCAGCCGTCTACAGCCACCAAGTCTCACCCACCAGAAATGGCAGAGCAAAAACGACAGAATGTGACGAGCAGAAGAGGGTGGGCATCGCTTGTCACCCCCCCCCCCCCCCGCTTCCGGAGGGATCATCCGTCAAGCCTATCTAGTCAGTGCTCGGGTTCATTTCTCGGCTCTGCGCGTCGCTGCCGCTGCCGTCATCGTCACCTCCTCCCGTGTTAGGTTGCCGTTCGTTGAGGAAACATCCGTCTGTCCGAGAGGCACCACAGCACCGCATCACCACGTTACTACGACTTGTCGCTTGCGCGGTTACCTGCAACCTGTTTGGGAGCGTTTCTGGACTCAACTTGACTCCCGCCTATTTATTTTCTTCTCGGGCTCTGCGACAGGGATTCCGTTTACCAACCGTCTGGTAGGAGAGACATCATATGCCCCATACTGGCTGGACGGGTTTCGTGGACTGGCGCCGGCACATGGTCACATCACAGACCCCATCCTGCCATCGCATGCTGGCCCGTTTCTCTGCGTCTTTAACATCGCAAATTTGATCCTGTGAGTGTCTGTACTTTTATTCCTGCTCGTCTCGCTCTTCTCGGTCGCATTCAAATTGCCTCTTCTCCCCCATCACCAGCTTCAATCTCCACTACACCAGGATCGGCGCCAAGTGGGCGTGCACACTGACCACGGCGCAACGGCCTCACATCCCATCGTTCACCCCAGATTCTGGAGTGACGCCGTGCTCCGGACAGCCGGATCCCCCCATCCCAAATTACCCGACGCTTGTGATATATGAGAGCCAGCTCGACATCCCACGAGCAGCCCGAATCGCACGAACCAACATCGCCTGCTTTCATCTGCAGCACCACAAACTCATGCCCTCGTGTCCATCCTTCACTCTCGTCTCATTTCCCGCATCGACTTGCTACGGCTGGCGATGATACTTGCCCTCATTTGCACCTGATCCCTAGTCTTCACAGATGCCCCCGTACTACTCGCAAGACTGTCACTACTTCTACCGCACTGCCCTGCGAGGCCTCAACATCTGCACAAGCGTTGCACCTCTCTACGCTTAAAGGCCGATTGAATCATGATCGAAACTAACAGCATGAGCGGACAAGTCCGGCTCTTTCATTCCCCGCAGCCTCTTGGTGAAGCACTTGCTGCGACTCCTCTTGCCCCGACTGCGAGCACACCTCGACGGTCTCCTGAAATCCCAACTTCTGTCCCATCGCAGGGCGCTTGGTATTCGGAGGAGTACAAGAAGTTCCCGATGGCCGGTCAGGCAACCAAAAAGGAGGGAGGCATCACCTTCGCTCACCAAGATAGCCTGCCGAAACTACCCATCCCAGAGCTCTCCAGCACGCTGAAAAAGTACCTCGAGGCTTTGAAGCCTCTTCAGACTCCGAGGGAGCGAGCAGAGACACGCCATGCCGTGGAGGGGTTTGAGAGGCAAGACGGACCCGAGTTGCAGGAAAAGCTGAAAAAGTATGCGCAACGAAAGACGAGCTACATTGAGCAATTTTGTGAGTCCAGAGGTATAATCTTGCATAGTGGCCAGCACTAACGTGGCCAGGGTACGACTCGTACCTCAACTTTGACAACCCCGTCGTCCTGAACTTAAACCCTTTCTTCCTTCTCGAGGACGACCCGACGCCAGCCCGCAACAACCAAGTTACCAGGGCCGCCTCCTTGGTCGTATCGGCGCTCGAGTTCGTCCGCGCGGTGCGCAAGGAGGAGCTTCCACCAGATACCATCAAGGGAAAGCCGCTATGTATGTACCAGTTCTCGAGGCTCTTTGGAACCGCACGCGTCCCTACCGAGGAAGGTTGCCAGATCGAGCAGGACCCAGAGTCGAAGCACATTGTCGTGCTGTGCCATGGCCAGTTTTACTGGTTCGATGTTCTTGACGACAACTCGGACGTCATTATGACCGAGCGCGACATTGTGGTCAATTTGCAAACTATCCTTGAAGACGCCGTCAAGACACCAATTCAGGAAGCAGCGAAGGGCGCGTTGGGCGTGTTGAGCACAGAGAATAGAAAAGTCTGGGCTGGTCTGCGAGATGTCCTTACCAGTGAGCAGGGATCCAACAATGCCGACTCGCTCAACATTGTAGACTCTGCACTTTTTGCGCTCTGTCTTGATTACACCGAGCCTCGTGACGTCGCCGATCTCTGTCAGAATATGCTCTGCGGCACAAGCGAGGTCGAGAGGGGTGTGCAGATTGGGACTTGCACCAACCGCTGGTACGACAAGCTGCAGATCATTGTTTGCAAAAACGGCAGCGCGGGCATCAACTTTGAGCACACGGGTGTGGACGGCCACACTGTGCTGAGGTTCGCCAGCGACGTCTACACGGACACCATTTTGCGTTTCGCGCGGACAATCAACGGGCAAGCACCCACTCTGTGGACATCGACCAGCCCCGATCCTTCCAAGAGGGACCCCGAGAGTTTTGGTAATGTGAGCACGATTCCTCGCAAGATCGAGTGGGATATGCAGCCTGAGCTCAACATCGCCGTCCGGTTTGCCGAAACAAGACTCGCCGACTTGATCGAGCAAAACGAGTTTCGGTGCCTAGACTTTTCCGCGTACGGCAAGAATTTTATCACCTCCATGGGCTTCTCCCCGGATGCTTTCGTGCAGATGGCCTTCCAGGCGGCCTACTATGGTTTGTACGGCAGGGTAGAGTGCACCTACGAGCCGGCCATGACCAAGACGTTCCTGCACGGGCGCACAGAGGCCATCAGATCAGTGACAGAAGAGTCTTTCAACTTCATACAGTCGTTCTGGGCAGACAACCCAGTGGAAGACAAGGTGGCGGCGCTTCAGAAAGCTTGCCAGAAGCACGTCAGCAACACAAGGGAGTGCGCCAAAGCGGAGGGTTGTGACCGGCACCTGTACGCGCTGTACTCTGTCTGGCAGAGGTTTGTCGACGACGAGTTTGACAGCGGCTTGAGCGACTACTCCGGATCTGTCGATGGATATTCCAACAGCGCCGTCTCATCGCCGGTTGGCAGTCTCAACGGACAGTCCGAGATGGTCAACAACCCGGTGGAAGTCAAACCTACGCGGGACCGCGGCTACAGCACGGCCTCTCGCTCGCAGCAGAGCGAGCATCGCCTGCCTCTACTCTTTGCCGACCCTGGCTGGGACAAGCTCAACACCACCGTCCTCTCCACATCCAACTGCGGCAACCCCTCCCTCCGCCACTTTGGCTTTGGCCCAACCTCTGGAGATGGGTTTGGAATCGGCTACATCATCAAAGACGAAGGCATTTCTGTCTGCGTATCGAGCAAGCACCGACAGACGCGAAGATTTGTGGATACTCTCGAGAGTTACCTCCTCGAAATCCGCCGGATCTTGAGGATCACGAACCGGAACTCCGGGACAAAGGCCAGTCGCGCTCGGGAATGCGAGGCCGACGCGCCGGGGAGGAGCAAACCGCCGGCGCTGAACAGGCTGAAGTCCCGCGGACGGCTGATCACGGGGGCTCCCGCTGCTGCTGCTTCAGGCGATACCAATTTGACGCCTTCTGTGAGAGTCTCGAATGTCGGTACTGCGACGCCGACGGATGACAGCGCGCCGCTGAGCGACGATGACGAGCTGGGCGGATGTAAGTCTTCTTTCCCTTTCCACTCTGTGAACGAATCAAGTCTAACAGGCCAATAGACGGATTCTTCGATGCGGGCATGCTGCTACAGGCCTTGAAGGCGAGGAGCAAGTACGATACTGGCGAGACGAAGGCCTCAGAACGGGCGACGGTACAGGCACGTAGACGAGATGTGGGGAAGAAGCTTCACTTGAGTGATTATTGAGAGCAGCTCTTCATATATAAATGTGGCGTCTCGCGGTTCTTTCAATCAGAGTACAGTAGCATATTTCTGGCGTATGTTCATCTCCTATTGATGTTTGCTGCTGGACGGTATCCTCGTTTGGGGTTCTGGCTGTTGATGGCACGTGACTACTAGCACCTACCCTAGACACCACATCGATCACCCACTCCCGCAACAGTTCGCATCTTGACCGACCTGCAGCATGTGATTTGGTAGATCTGGGTGAATTTCAAGTTGACAGCTAAGACTGACGCAAAAGTGCTGATCATTTGGAGCCTGCAGCTGATGATCCGGCCTGGACCCGACTCGAAGATCGGCAACTCCTTTCACCAGCGCACCTCCTTGTCTGTGCGATTGTTCTAAGCCATTGCGTGAACAAATGATTGGACTCGATTCTTCTAGTTGCTGTTCATCAATCTTCTATCCACCGCCATTCGGTCGATAAAGGTCCACGTTACTCAACCTCCTGTTGTGGCCATCGCACAGGCACAAATATCCAAACAGATGCTTTCGAACAACCGACTATCTTTTCCTTCCATCAACGGTGCGAAAGCCGTTGTGTTTGATCCCCACGCTCGCGCATGAAGTTTGAGGACTAGGTAGCCCGGCAGCATTTGGGCGTGTTTCAGATCCAACTCGGCTTTTGCCATTGACCCTCTTTCTGCTCCCAGCTCAGGCACACTGGCCCCCCTGAACGCGGATCGCGTGGTGGCTCCATATTATGCCATTCCCCTCTCCCAATCATGTAATTTCATTGAATTCTCAACCCACATTCTTCAGAGACAGGGGTTGCAGACCGCGCTGGAATGCTTCTTTGTGATATGTCACTTTTGAGAATCTGCACACGGACGTTGTTTGTTCGAGAAGATGAGAGAAATCTACATGATAAGTATGTGGAGGGAGGTGGGCAGATATAGTGTGACGTGTTGGTCGATATTGGGCCTGGGCTGTATTACACACTGATGCTCATTTCGCGGCGAATGAACGGGATCAACAACCCCGGTCTCATGGATTCACAAACCTAAACATCCCCTGATCATGGAGGCTGGACTGGGCAATACTCCTTGACCTCAGGCCCGACTTCCCCTTTTCTGGCTGGCACTGATGGTCAAGCTATGCTGTCCCGTGCGCTTGGAATGATCGTCGCGAGAGCTTGTCAATTTCGCACCATCGAGAATCACAGACCAGGGAATGTCCGGGGTGGTCAGGGTCTGTGACGTGACGCTCATTTCTGGCATTGCGCCCGGAGGTCCTGCACAATATGATTCGTTACGGAGTTACACGAATGCCTCGTGATGTCTGGTGTTGGACAGCACAGGTAGACGCACATACAAACACGAACTTGGGAAACATCACCCAGCCACGAGGCCGACAACATGATGCGAGGACCATCTACCTACATATGAAATCATTAATTTTCATTTCCGTCCCCCCCTCCGCGGCCAAAAATTTTCTCTGATGGGAATGGCCGGGATCTGGTTTCGTCACGCATCCCCTCGTCAATCAACTTCAAACGTCCTCAGCTGCCAGTCGGCAGACAGGGCATCAACAGCGATGACGACAGCCCCCTTGACTAAATGGATGTAAAGTACCTTGCAAGATGTACATAGATTTGGAGGGGGATGTGGGATCAGATTCGAGAAAAGCACGCAGAGGAGCTGCAGGGGAGTGAATTGCCGAGCCCACACGTTGCCCTGGTGCGCAAGTGGCCTGCTGTTCCTCCCACACGAGGCTGTATACGATACCAACTGCTCAAGGCGCGAGCTCTAAACACGATGCTCAGCTGCACAAAACACGAAGAACTCACCTCAAAGCATGGGCTTCGAGACAGGCACTCCAATCACTTGCCAAGAGCAAAGCCGTGTTGTGTTGCCAGCGCGTAGCATTCCGACAGCTCGTGATGGAAATGCATGCAGGCAGGCGCAGTGTGGGTACGTGCCTGCCCTGCCCTGCGCCGGCTACTGCAGGCACCTGCCGCCTACCTGGTGCACCTTCCCGCTGTGAATGCCTCAGTCCCGCAGTAGCCGTCGCACCTTCCTGTACGTGCATGGAGATCCTCCATCCTCCTTGCTTCAGCCTGAACTTTCGCTCTCCTCTCTCTTTTTCTGTCTCTCTCTCTCTCCTTCTTTCCTCCTTTTTCACCCCTTACGGCATTGCGCCTTAGTCGTTCCTTATTTCGCAGCTTCGCATTTGTCACATTCTCTTCGTAAAGACCGTCTCGTATTCCCACCGTCACTCCTTTTTCGGTCTCTCACACCAAACCACGTTCATTTCAAGCCACGGGTGCACCCACATCAGTTCTGCGAACTCTTATACTTCTTCAATTCGACCGCGATTCTTACTTTCATCGATACCCTGCACTTGAGCTTGTTCGAGTCCTCGATACTATCAGACCCGGTCTTGCATTTTTTACGACAAAGCTCCCGTACACAAAACTCAGCAGCCTTCTTATACAAACGACTAGCAACCATCGACCATTGGACACGAGATCACTCAACATGCGCGGTCTTCTCACAGCTTTCATCGCCCTGAGTGGCACGCAGATCTTATCTGTGGTTGCTCAGGCAGACCCGGCTTGTATGGTATGTCTGGCAATTTTCATTTGTGACGATTCGGTTGGGTTCGGCATCTGACCCTTACAGACAAACTGTGGCGTTCAAGCCCGTGCCGATTTCACCAAGTACACATGTGGGAACGCCGATGATGCGCCCTGTCTCTGCGCTGCTCCCGATTTCAAGAATGGCGTTCGCGACTGCGCGACAGCTTGTGGTGCCGCGGCCGGGGAGGCGGAGAGCTTTATAAACGACGGTTTCTGTGTCGGCCAAGCTCCGGCGGCGCCGGCCGATGGAGCACCCGAAGCATCCTCGACTACCGCTCAAGATGCCCAGCCGGAGACCACACAACCTGCAGAGACCACGCAGCCAGCTGAGCCCACGCAGCCCGCCGAGGAGCCCCAGACAACCGAGCAGCCAGCTGAGGTATCAAGCACAAGCACAAGCACAAGCACGACCGAGCAGCCCGCAGCGGAGCCCACCCCGTCAGAGCCGGCTCCCGAAGAGACACCCGCCGAGACGAAGGCAGAGGAGACCGAGCCTGCGCCCACAACTTCTCAGGCAGAGGAAACCACGTCCGTTGCCGAAGAGACTAAGACCGAGAGCTCGACCTCAGAGACAGCCGCCGCGCCCACCTCAGGTGCCGACAAGGATGACAGCGAAAAGTCGGATGAGGGTGATGGCAAGGATGAAAAGAAAGACGAGAATAGTGGCTTGTCCAAAGGAGCTATCATCGGCATTGCGGTCGGTGCTAGCGCTGTTGGTCTTGCGGCCCTCGGTCTCATGCTCTTCCTCTGCCTCCGCCGCCGGGGCGCTGGCAACAAGGCGGATGCTCGCCCCTTCATTGAGATCTCAAAGCCTATGCAGATGGGAGGCCAAGGCGCGTACACTGGCCGCACCGATCCATTCCAAGCTGAAAGGGGAGGTAATGTGATGGAGCTTCAGGCCAACCGCTATGAGGACATGTTGCCGCGACAAGTGCCTCGAACCGTAGTGTAAGGAATAGCCCTTGGATGACCCACTGCTTGTCAAGGTGTTGTTGCTTGCTGTTTAGACTCTACGCGCAGGCCGGCGTACTTTTTCTGTTGAGCCAAGATATCGTTAGCTTTGAATTCGGAGACCTTTTATCGGAGAGATTGAACTATTGTGCCTGCTTTATCCCGTTACGAGTAAGAGTGTGCTTGACGCTGCAATGCACAGCACTCGGATCATTGCCCAACGAATTGCCAGTGGTGATGGTACATATGTTACATTCAGCGGGCTTGCTGCATGAGCTCTATCGTTTTGTTCGCCAACAGAATATGGTACAGACGTGGATCGGAATAACAATAAAATGACAACACCTTTTACCAGGTGTAGTACGGCCTCTGTCCGTGGACGGGCCTGTCGGGGTGGTGCAACCACGGGCCCTTTGCCTTCTCCTTTGCCACACGCTCCTCGTACTCGCGTATCCTCGTCTTCTCCTCCTTGAGCACGACCGTGATGCCTGAGATATGTTAGTTAAATGTTTCACTGCAGAAAAGCCTCTTCGAAAATTGTGGCAGGGCAGGAGTCGAGTGGAGGAGTAACTCACTTGCACTGCTGAGCTTGATGACACCCATACGTCCTCTGCCTTTGTAGTCGATCCTCTTTCCGAGGAAGGCTCCCCTGTTGACCCAGCTCTCGGCGACGTAGAGCTTTGTGGGGTCCTGCACCTTCATCCACTTTCCGTCCTTTGTCTGGATCTTCTTGTCGTCCTTGAGGATCTCGCCATTGTGCCTGCCGAGGGCCATACCGCGAGACGCGACGGCCAGGTCGCGCGCCTCCTCGAGGTAGTACCGGATCTCCTTGGAGAACTTCTTCTTGGACCAGCGCATCTGGGTGATGGCTTCGTCGACGGGCTTTCCGGCGATCTGGCGGGACAGCATGACGAGCTTCTTTGTCGAGGCGCGCATCCAGTCGGACTTGTGGGTGAGCTCGCGTTCGGTCATCCGGATCTTGGCCTCGCGGGAGATGGGCTGGCCGCGGGCCTTGACCATCTGGATGACCTTTTTGCGCTGCCACCTGGCGCGGCTGCGAGGGTCCGGGTCGGTGACGAGGGCGACGTTGGCGCGGGTCTTTGTGGGTTGCTGGCCTCCGGCTTCGGGTCCGCCGTCGAGGGGCGACTCGTTGGCGGCCTCGATCTCCTCGTTGAAGATGGAGTCGCCGGTCGAGTTGGAGGGGATGGCGCTGTTCTTTTTCGTGTGCTGGGGGTTGGCCTTGAGGAAGGCTTTGCGGGCTTCGGGGTTGTCGAGGGAGTCGAGCTCGGCGCGTGACGGGGTGGAGGAGGGTTTGGAGCCGGAGCCGGCCCAGCTGAGAGGATTGAAGAGAGACCATTTCTGACGGGTTTGGTGGGTGAGGGCTGAGGGGAGCGTGTGGGCTTGGGCTGTGAGGATTCGTTAGTCAGGGTGCTGTCGAGGTGGTCGTGATGCATCGACTCTAGGGGTTGGACTTGGTCTGGAGGCATCATTTTGATTCCAGAGATGGAAATCATAACCGAGGAAATAAACATACCGGGAAGGCCCAGCCGCCTGGCGGCCAGGCGTAAGCTCATATTTGCAACTTGAACGGGAGTTTCTGCTCACGTCTGCTTTCAACCCAGACTCGACTTGGATGTCCTCTCGAGTCGCGAAAGAAGTTCCAACTCGTCGCGGGCCAACCTTTTCGCAGCTCCCGCCGGAGTTCAGCCGCCGAGCTCTGACCCACTAGCTGGTGAATTGGTGGCCTGCTATTGGCCTGCATCGCATGACAGCTCCAAAAATTCAGCGTCACGTGATCGCGCCAATTCGCTCTGGAGCTGGGATTTGGGGATGGCCTGATGCATTTCCTCGGGTACGACGCACGTCTGAACATATCGCACTCGAACAACCCACGACACCACCTCCCCTCGACACGACACCCTTTTGCGGTTTTACGGACCTCCGACTTTATATACAATGGCTGCTGTCGCCCCCATCACTGGTGTACGTTGCGGTCTCGGCTAGGGAGGGCGAAGAGTGTCTGCATGACGATTGAGGCAGAGCGGATGAATGGGAACAGGGACTGACGTTTGTAGATGCTCCGTCGCCGTCTGGTGCTCGACCTGAGCATTGGCTTCGGTAGGTTTCTGGCTTCCTGATGGGCTGAGAGTGCGCTTGAGGCGCTAGAAGCTCGACTCGAACATGAAGATGGATGCTAATGGGTCACAGGTATCGGCTTCGGCATGGCCAACCTCTACTGGTATGACGCCCAATCGACCACAACCCAGCTCATGTCATGATCCCATTGCCCCCGTTCCTTTCGACATTGATTTCGATTCGCGTCCGCGACATCGCCAACCAAGCAGAATTGGGAAATACGCGATACTGACATCCAAACAGGTGGGGTTACCACATGCCTCGCACCAACGCTCGTGACAACTACTACGCCAAGCTCGAGCAGAAGCGCGCCGCCGAGGCCGCTGAGTAAAACCTCGACCTACACACGATCTAGAAAAATATGCGAATGAGCGAGCAGCAGTCGAGGACGTTTAGAGCAGGACGCGAACGCGGGAGGAAACGGAGAAGATGAAGCGAGCACATCTGTACATTGAGGAAGACTAGCAAACCCGCCGACAACGAGAGGTCCCGTTTCATTTGTCAAAGATTGTGGAAGACGGTGTATAGTAGAATTGACTCTGCTTGGGCTATCACTGGTCTTGCGCTGTCTGATATGTGAGAGTATGCATGTTCATCGTGGATGCGTCTGGATCCGGAATGCTCTCAGGAGGACCGGTGAATTTCGTTTGCGCCTCTTGGATATGTTTGAATGCTGAATTTGTGTTCCGACTTTTTCGTAGTCGCCCTCACGACTCAGAATGTGGTGATGATAATGGTCATAACAGATTTGTTGGGTATAGTGGTATTACAAGATGCGATACATGCTCGAGCTTTCTTTCTTTTTCAGCTCTTTGATGACAGCCAGTCTGACCAGTTTCTGCTGGAACCTGCATGCGCAAGGTCTGGTTTTGCACTGTTGACCTTGGCGTCATCGCCAAACCTCCCATTTACCTTGGACACCACGTGCCCAGATTCATCCCTCGCCTCCCAACTCGTCGTCTCGACCATGAAAGGCCCGTTTGCATCTTGACACCTAACAAAATCTATCGTCAATACATATCGTTGGGCGTTTGCGCACGTGTGTGCCTCGGCGCGAGGCACGTTGGCAAGACACTCCAATCCACCGCGTTCAACGTCATACGACCAACTCACCTCCGGTAATACCGCGGGACGGGCCTGCACAGCACCTTATCCTTTTTCTCGCCCGACTCCTCCACCCAGCAGTGGTACTGCATCATCTCGAGCAGCTCGCAAGCGGAGAGCTGGAATTTGCCGGTGTTGCTGGGGAGGTGGCCAGCCGGCGGCGGTTTGCGACGTTTGGCAGAGGCGTCGTAGAGGACCTTTTCGGGGAGCTCTGAGGCGTCGAAGATCGGCGGTGAGGGTGCCATTGCTGTGCCTCAAGGAGAAAACAAAATTGTCAAAGCGAATCGAGATATCAGAAAGAGGGCGAAGACAGCATGGTCGGGGGATCAGACGCGATAGTGGGTGCGAGTGTGTTGGGTGAAGTGGAGGAGGCGACGATGGAAGAGGTGAGTGGGATGATTTGGCGAGATGGGAAGCGAGATCGCCAACGCAGCGAACGCATGCAACCCTATCTTTTGCAATCAAACTCGTGACTGGTGATGAGATCTTGAGTGACTGGATGCGTTGCTCGACATTTATCGTCAAGTTGCCCTCACTCATCCCGAGACCACACAGGCCAGAGAGGGCTCACACCACCATCTGCTGTTCTACAAGGTTGGATCTCATTACTGACGACTTCCAGATCCTCGACGCAGTTCGCGCTGCAACTATGCCCAAGCCCCCTCTATATAAGATCACCCATATCCCTGAGCTCGACCACCTCCAAGCCGCCCACCTGTCGTCCACCAAATCTCCCTCTCTCCATCTTTCTGGCCGACCGCTCCCCCTTCTCTACCATCTCATCTCCCTTCTCCTCTCCCCGCCTCACGAATACACCATCTACCTCCTCGATCTGCCTCACCGATTCGACCCCACGCGCCTCACCTGCGCACCCTCAGAGCTCAAGCACCTCTACATCCATAGACCTCCCATCAGCGCCGTCAACAGCTCCCACGAACGGGTCCGGCAGCTGGTCGGTGAGGCGGAGTCACTGATGATATACGGCGAACCTGGGAGGGCAGATAGCAGCGGTGGGAGACGCTGGTGGGGGACGATGGTTCTCGGGGCGACGGGGGGAGGGGGAGATCTAGGGGCAGGTTGGAAAGGGTGGGTGAGGGTACAGAGGGCGACGGTTGGGGGGTTTGCGATGGGGATAAGTGCCGAGGAGGCCAAGGAGGGGAGGGCGAAGCGGGAGAGTGCTGTGGACGAGGCGGGATGGAGAGTCGATACGGATTGGGGAGGGTTTGGGTTCAGAGATGAAGAGGATGCAGAGGATGCATGATATTGAATGCAGGTTATTCTATAGAGGTTCCGCGGCTGGAGTCCTTGAGTCTGAACGCCAGTAGTTCACAGAAGAGACAAGCGTGACCGTCGTGTCTGACAGGGACTTGGGTTGTGTGACAGCTACGCAAGTACCGAGCGTCCGGTCTCGAAGCCCGTGAAGTATTTTGAAACTGATGAGATTTCAAGAGATGTTGTCGAATGAGGCCCGAGGGCCATTTCAGCGCACTATGTCTACCGCACCTAATTACTGCCTGCTTCAATCAAATGTGTCTAGGCCCAGAGACATGGCAGTCGTCTCCAAAAACTTCGAGATGCAACACAGTATGACTCTTTGCTTTGATCATCAAGTCTCAGACCCAGCTCAAATGAAGGTGCCATGTCCTTGAGTGATGAATGAAGCTGATGAGCCTCATTTGGAGAGATCAGCAGTGTGGGGAACAGACGTGGGATATGAGTCGCCAGTCAGTGCAGCAGCCGTGGTGAAGGCGCCGGACTCGGAGCACAGCAATGATGAGGGGCCCCACACGGCGTCGCTACGGCGCTGCCCTGCCACCGCGCTGCAGCTGCAGCTGTACTGCACTGCACTGCACTGCACGGTCACCGTGACTGTCACCGTGGTGCAGCAGTTGGTGAAGGTCTCCCTGGGCTGGGATCGTCTAGGCTACGTAGATATAATTAGGTGACTCGAAACTTTCTCGTGACTATCCTGTCCTGTCCTGTCCCTCCACTCCCCTTCCTCGCCCAGACGCCAGTCGACTTCTTCCCTTTCGTCATCCTGACTGATCCAGACCATCCTTCGCATCGAGCCGGCCAAGCTCTCATCGAGACACGACATCTCGGCCTCAACACATTTCCACCTTTTGGATACCGTCCTGCCCCTCTTGCCTCCCCAGAGGACCCCGCGATACCACCCCGCGCCAACAACCGAAAATGCCGTTGTACGTCTTCACCTTGCGCCGACCATAACGACGTTCAGACAATTGACTGTGACTCGTGCTTAGCCTCAAGGATCCCTCAAAAAAATACCAGCCATTCAAGGTGCGTTTCAGAGCAAAGTGCGTCTCAGAGCCCGCCGTCGCTGACCTGCTACAGCCCCTGCGCTTGCAAAATCGCCAATGGCCCGACAAGACCCTCGACAAGGCACCTAGATGGCTGTCGTACGTATCTCTAGCCAATTTCTTGCGTCCTTTTTCTCATCAGAGTCAAGACTGACAATCGCAGTTCTTGTCTGCGCGATGGCAACCAAAGTCTGCCCGACCCCATGGTGCGTATCCCCAGCGCGTGCTGCGATATCGGCCTTCACACCTGCCGTAGCTAACCGGTGCCATTCAAATCCAGAACGGCGACGAAAAGTGGCGTTACTTCAAGATGCTGTGCGATCTCGGATACAAGGAGATTGAGGTCTCTTTCCCCTCTGCTTCTCAAATCGACTTTGACTTCACCCGTCGCCTGATCGAGACCCCCGGCGCCACCCCCGATGACGTCTGGCTGCAAGTCCTCTCCCCCTGTCGCCCGGACCTCATCCGGAGAACCGTCGAGTCGGTACGCGGCGCCAAGAATGCCATCATCCACATCTACCTGGCCACCAGCGCCTGTTTCCGCCAGGTCGTCTTCGGGTACACCGAGGAGCAGACCCTGGAGCTCGCTGTCGAGTGCACCAAGCTCGTCAGGTCTCTGACCAAGGACAACCCCGAGGCCTCTGGCACCAACTGGCAATTCGAGTTTTCCCCCGAGACCTTCTCCGACACCGACCCCGAGTATGCTCTGCGGGTATGCCAGGCCGTCAAGGCGGCATGGGAGCCCAGCAAGGCCCACAACGACCAGATCATCCTGAACCTGCCTGC
The DNA here is from genome assembly GCA_036250105.1 of Parasarocladium wereldwijsianum. Taxonomy (NCBI): domain Eukaryota; kingdom Fungi; phylum Ascomycota; class Sordariomycetes; order Hypocreales; family Sarocladiaceae; genus Parasarocladium; species Parasarocladium wereldwijsianum. The sequence continues at coordinate 268,344 of JAXOUE010000021.1, read as the reverse complement.
CACCGTCGAGCTCGCCACGCCCAACCACTACGCCGACCTGATCGAGAACTTCCACAACAAGATCGGCGACAGGGATGACGTCTGCATTTCTCTGCACCCTCACAACGACCGTGGCACCAGTGTTGCCGCCGCCGAGCTGGGCCAGATGGCTGGTGCTGACCGTGTGGAGGGCTGCCTGTTTGGGTACGTAAAGACGTTTTGCGCAAAAAGCTGATCTAAGGATACTGACCCTTTGCAGCAACGGCGAGAGAACCGGCAACGTCGACCTGGTTACCCTGGCCCTGAACCTGTACACCCAGGGTGTCAGCCCCAACATTGACTTTTCCGACCTCAATGCCGTCATCGCCATGGTCGAGTCCTGCAACAAGATCCCCGTCCATGAGCGCGCTCCCTACGGTGGCAGCCTGGTGTGCGCCGCCTTCTCCGGCAGCCACCAGGACGCCATCAAGAAGGGCTTCAACAACCGCGCAGCGCAGGGCCTGGCGTACGACGAACCGTGGAACGGTATGCCGTACCTGCCTCTGGATCCCCAGGATATTGGCCGAAACTACGAGGCCATCATCCGTGTCAACTCGCAGTCCGGCAAGGGTGGCAGCGCATTCATCCTCCAGAGCAAGCTGTCGCTCAACCTGCCCCGCGGCCTGCAGGTCGCCTTCTCCAACATTGTGCAGCGCCGCGCCGAGGAGCTGGGTCGCGAGCTCCTGGCCAACGAGATCACGTCCCTGTTCGAGTCGACGTACTTTGTCAACGAGAACCCGCACTTTGTGCTGGTGGACTACAGCATCACGCCTGACCGCTCCCACTCCCCCATGCCGCCGGTGGCCGGCCGCACGCAGGACACCAAGAGCCTGCTGCGTATCTTTGACGGTGTCGTTCTGGTCAACGGCGAGGAGGTCAAGATTCGCGGCCGCGGCAACGGTCCCATCTCCAGTATGGTGTCTGCCCTGAAGAGCCTCAACATTGAGTTTGACGTCCACGACTACAAGGAGCACGCTATTGGTGAGGGTGGTGGCGTCAAGGCCGCTGCTTACGTCGAGTGCAAGCCTGCAGGCGCGGACAAGACGATCTGGGGTGTGGGCATCCACGAGGATGTGGTCCAGAGTTCCCTGATTGCTCTGCTGAGTGCGGCCAGCAACGTGAGTATTTTTCTGTCGTTACCTAATGGTCCTTGTGAACGACCGGCTGACGATATCCCATCCAGTACATCAAGACGCAAGGAGGCACCATAACGCCTGGAGGATCGTCTGCCCAGCCCACGACGGTGGTTTCGACGCTGGAGGCGAAGGCGAACAGCATGTAAAAGTAGCAGAGGGATCTTGTTTTGAAATACCAAAAAGCATTGCATTTCGAGTGTGATGACCAACTTGCAGCAGTAGCAGTGTACTTCACGTGTATGGGGCACCCCACGGGCCGAATCTTGATTGTGACAAAAATGAGACAAGGTCTTACGTAAAAGAAGACACGTTACGCATACTTCCAGAAAGACAGCTTGCTAAGATGGTTACCCCGGATTGATGCAATTTCCTCCATACCTGAGCGTCCTGAGCGAACTCCATAATACCGAGGCGCAAGGTCGATGTGTCCACCGGAACCCTCTGGAGAAGTTGAATAAATTGTGGAGACCTCCCCAGACAATTGAACGGACGGATCCTTTGCATAGCCAGTCAGGTCTTTCTCTGGCGTTGATTGTTGTTTTATGTGACATAATTTTTCGAGTCTAGAGACGGAGTTTATGCGGCTCAGCGGTGCCCCAGACGGCTGGACGCGGATGACAAAGTGATCCACACACGGGGAAGACGAGTTTGTCTGAGACTTTGGTAGCCAGCAGAGACTTTGCTGGAAATAGCCGCGCCTTGAAAGTGTCACATTTAAACCCGAAGTTGTGAGCGAGACCCGAGCCCCGAGCATCCGCATGCCGGGGGATTGTTTGGTGGAGGAGTGCTTTTGCAGGTGATCCGTCCATCTCGGAGCAGGAGACATCACTCTTCCATGGTCTGATCACCGAATCCTGAATAGATTTACCCTGTCAAAATCTATGACACCGAGGAGGATTTCCAAACACCGAGCCAGTCAAATGCATATTTCTCGGTGACGTGCAGGGCAAGGGGAAAGCCGTCACTATGAAGATGGATGGTGCCACATAATAAACTTTGCAATTTTTCCCGCCCTGTTTCCAACAATCCTCAAAGCTCTTTCATCGGTAACTGTAACAAGGCACGGCATGTTTCTTCAAGGGCATGACCCCTGGGGATAAACCCGTCCAGGAATCGACTTTGGGAAGTTCATCCAGTCGACCCTGATTATAAGACAAAACAATGTTCCGAGGAACCGGTGGCATGATACCCTGCGCTCCCTGGTGGCTCCGTCTCTACCTGTGATACCTTACTTGTCATGTCCATGATATGTACGCACAACGCTCCTTGACGGCCTGAATTACGTAGCATGTTCTGCAAAAAGAACCCACGGCTGCACGTCTGGGCGAGATGGGCGGAGCATGCCGATCACCCCTCCACACCCATCATCATCCTAGTGGAGTATTATTACATATCATGCGTCAGGTAAAACAGACACCAAGGCGGATCGGACTTTTCCAGAAGCACTCCCGCGCAGAAGAGCCGCCCTAGGCCCGGCATAGTCCGGGTCGTCCGCGGGCTCTGTCCATCGCTCGCGTCGCGGACGCATCATCAAATGGACGACACACGCCCCTCCGGTGTGGATCTTCTTTTACGTACAACTCCAGACGCCTCCGCAAATTTTTAAAAGAAAAAAACCACTCAACGACAACACTTTGTCGTGACGGACCACAGAAGCACGGACGGACCCAGACTCGTCCTTTCTCGCTAGCAAGGACCATGGAGCCATGAAGAGACCCTCCCCGATCCCGGAAGGTAACGCCCCATCTGGAGCAAGAGGTGAGAGGGATGAAGCGGCGATGAGCATGACGCCCGGTGGAGCAGAGTGTTGTCTCCTGGATGTTCGCCGACGCCGGAATCGCCCAAGGGTTTTGGGCTGGCTGGACGCGTCGAATCTGTTCTCAACCTCTTCGTCAAACTTTCGTGATTCCTTTCCCCTGAATCTAGAAACTCTTCTTCCTTCTTGGACCTTTTTTCTTCCATCTTTAAATACATGAGAGGTCCTGTCTCCCCCGGATTCTCCAGAAACGGCTACCCTCCTCCACCTCTCCCCATTCATTCACTCCCCCTTGTTTGAATCCTTTGGTTTTGTCTGCTGTGTTATTGCTTCTCGCTCGCTTGCCTGCCCATCATGTCAAAGTCAAGCAAAGATATCTATGGCGATGACATGCCTCACCGGAATTCAGATGATGCCGAGGCGCAGCAGAGCCATGTCTTTGGGGACAAGACGGAAGGGGGCCCCGATTACAGAAATGTACGTTCGAATTTACGGCTTCGCCTCTCCTCCTCCTCGCTGCTGGTCGGATTATGCTGACAAAGATCTACCAGGTTGGCTGGCTCGGCACCGTGGCCCTGATGATGAAGACACAGATCGGTCTTGGCATCTTGACCATTCCTGCATCCTTCCACCAGCTCGGCCTCATTCCTGGTATCATCCTGCTGTGCTTCATCGCGGTGCTCACCGGCTGGGCATCACATGTCATTGGCACCTTCAAGCACCGTCACTTTGAGACGTACGGTATCGACGACGCGGCCAGGTTGCTCTTTGGCCAGGCGGGCTTTGAGGTGTTTGGATTCATCTTTGTGATCTGTAAGAGCTTGTCCATGACGGTCTCCCAGCTTTTACATGAACCTTCCCTACTGACACCTTCTAGATTGGATCTTCATTGCCGGCTCGGCGATGCTGGGCATCTCCATCGGTCTCAACGCCGTGTCTGCCCACGGTGCCTGCACGGCCGTCTTTGTGGCCGTGGCCGCCGCCGCCGCCTTTGGCTTGGGAAGCATCCGCACGCTTGGCCGGATCAGCTGGCTCGCCTGGATTGGCCTGGCTTCCATCCTCACAGCTGGTACGCATACGCGACGACCTGTCGTTATTCTTCCTTGGTATACATGGAGCTGACCACATGCGATAGTCTTCACCGTGACCATCGCCGTTGGCGTGCAGGACAAGCCCATTGACGCCCCCGATAACCAGCCATGGGAATCCGATTTTAAGCTGTTTGCCAGCCCCCGCTTCGTCGACGCGGCGACCGCCCTGTCCGGGTTCGTCTTCGCCTACGCCGGTGTGCCCGCGTACTTCTCCCTCTTTGCCGAGATGAGGAACCCACGGCAGTACACCCGCTCCGTCATCACCAGCCAGTGTGCCATCACTGCCACCTACATCGTCGTCGGCACCGTGGTGTACTATTTCTGCGGTTCCTACGTCGCCACGCCTGCTCTGGGCAGTGCTGGTGGTCTCCTGAAGAAGATCAGCTACGGCCTGGCCATCCCCGGACTCCTCGTCTCAGCCACTCTCTTCGTCCACGTAAGTGATTTTCTTGTCTTATCTCACCTGCTTTCGAAAGGGTTTCGTTAACACGATGACAGATCCCCGCCAAGTACCTCCTCGTCCGCATTCTCCGAAACTCCAAGCACCTCACCGCAAACACCACCACCCACTGGCTCACTTGGATCGGCTGCACCCTCGGCATCACCATCATCGCCTACATTGTCGCCAGCGCCATCCCCATCTTCGGCTCCCTGACCTCCCTCATCGGCTCCCTGTTTGGCTGCCTCATGTCTTTCATGTTCATGGGCTTCATGTGGTTCTACGACAACTGGGCGACCGGAAAAGCCCACCCGACCACCAAGTGGCGCCTCCGTGCGGCCTGGGCGGCCGCCGTCATCCTCATGGGCATGTTCCTCATGGTTGGCGGCACGTACGGCTCCATCGTGTCCATTGTGGACTCATACTCGGCGTCGGGTGGTGCTCGGGCCTGGAGCTGTGCTGATAACTCGAACTCGAGCTAGATTTTGTTGTTTATAGACTTTTATAATTTCATGTTGCAGACGCATTCACTTTCAAAGTTCGAAAACTGATCATACATTGGTCTTTTTTTGTTTGTTTACGAAGCAAAAGTCGGTTTTTGTCAACGTCTGCTCCGACTATCCACGGCAATCTCCCACGTACTATCCTCCCCTATCGACCGAGTACCAAGCGACGTGACCTCGATCGTTTTCAACAGGGTGGACTGCGTCAACGCAACACCCTGATCCGTAGCCAGGCTCAGCGCCAAGCGCATCGTGTTCTTGATCTGCCGGCCGTTCAATTGCTGTGTCGCCAGCTCAGCACAGTCAATGTCGGCAACGACGGGCTCAGGCAGGTTCTCGAGCTGGCTCTGCCACACCTTGAGGCGGGCATTTCGATCCAGCGCCTCGTACCGTATGGCGAGGGTGATGCGGCTCTCGAATGCCGGGTCGAGATTGCGGACTCTGTTTGTCGTGAGGAAGAGGATCCCCGGGTGGTACTCGAGAATGCGCAACATGACGCAGACCATGGCGTTGCGAACGAGATCAGCGTTGCTGCGCGTCTCGAGAAACACATCTGCCTCGTCGAGCACGGCGAGGGCGTCCCATTCCGCGCAGAGATCCAGCACGTCTGTCAGGCGCTTCTCGAGCTCGTCCGGGGTGACGCCAAGCTCGCCCATGGTGATATAGTAGAGCGGTCGATGGAGCACCTCGGCGACCGCCTCCGCTGTCAGCGTCTTTCCGACGCCCGGCGGGCCATGTAGAAGGAAGATGAGCCCGCCCTGTTTACCCGTGATGAGATCCTGGGTCTGCGCTGCTGTTCCGCACCGGACGACCGCACGGATGAGCTGTTTCCGCTCTTGGGAGAGGACGAGACGGTCGTATGCGTGGTCTTGGAAATCAATGTGCGAGAGACCGTCGACGAGGACATGACCCCATGTCTTGGCCGTGAAGCTGAAGCCCACGAGAGCCGGCCAGCAGGTGATCAGAAATTCGGCGGGTACTTGATCCCAGATGAGGAGTGATTCAGTCTCTGAAGCTTCCAAACGAGAGGACTGGGACTGTTTGGACAACCATTGGCGGTATCGTGCAGAGAGGTTGATGATGGAAAGAGTCGCTTCGTCGACGCCCTAGCAGGGAAAGTGGCCCAACGATGCACCTCGAGACATGTCTACCATGATCCGGCCTCCCACCAGAGTTTGGGAGTTGTTGGTGGACTGGGACATGCCCTGTACCCCGTGCCGGGAGCGAGCTGCGTGGAGGAAGAAGCTGCCAGACGAGTACGCGAGATACTTGGCGCCCCCGGCTCCGTACTTGACGGCGCGTTCCGCTCGCTCAAGGAGGAACTTGCGCTCAGCATCAGAAACAGGCGCGTACGTAAATTCGCTCAACGGGCGAGCAAGCGTTCCGCTCCACGTGGGCATCACCTCGGAGAAGCTGGTGACGGAGAAGTGGTCGCCCACGGAGACGACAGCCTCGAGGGTGACGCGAAACTGCTTCTGGGATCCAAACAGGGAGCGTCGCTCCTCGTAGTAGGCGTCTGTCACGTGGAAGACGCATGGGGCTTGGGAGCCGGCTATCATGGAGGCTTTGACGTGTACCTCTGGTCTGAACAGCTCGCTGAGTCCTCCAAAGGTGATTTTGCCATTGCTGATTGTGTCTCTGGCTTCTTGGATTGATTCCTCATGAATGGACTCCAGCTTATCGATGATTTCGTTCAGTCCAGCTATGTGAATAGGTGCTGGCGCCTGTCCAGCGTAGAAGCCAAAGCCGGACAGGAGATCGAGGGTATGGCGTCGCCAGTACAGGGCAAAGGCAGCAGACTGCGTGGGCAGCCCATCGTTGTATTTCTGGAGGGCGTACTGCAGACACCGGAGTCTGCCCAAGATGTGAAAGACCTTGTCGACGGTGGCTTTTGCGGACTGGGGAGAGCCGAGGTACGTGCCTACGACGGTACGCAGGGAGAGGCTTCCTGAAGCGTCGCGCGCCCTGGGAAATTCAAACTCTGGGTTATCTGTCCCCTCGCCATGGAGGACAGACGGCTGCGAGGTGAGATTCTGGCTCAAATCCTCCTGACGCTGCTGCTTTACGGATCGTGGAGGAGGAGGGGGAGGTGGTGGTACTGGGGGTGAGGGAGGATGGTTGGACGCCATTGTGAACTGAAGCGTGTCTCAGGATGAATGCCGATATGCAAAGTAGATAAGCACAGGCGATAAAGTCTGGAGAAGCCATCGTCTCATTGTTGCCAAGCCAAGTCTTTAAATAAGTATCTTGATCTGCGTTGCCTACGTACTGTGCCGAGGCAGCTCGTCCATTGTGGCGCTGTCTGACTCCAGAACATTGTGTCTGGCGGTGTCTTGGCAAAGACCAGCAGCCCAGCATGAGGAAGCGCAAACAGAATAAACGTCGCGGGAAAGGTGATGAAAGACGCAGAGGTGCATGGGTGTAGAAAAGCGACGCGTACGTGCAACACGCATGGACGCGTGGGCGTTTGCACAAGTGAGTATCTCGTGTCGAAGCTATAACTAGAGAAGTGGAGAGGTGGCTGAATATTTCACTTGGAAATGAAATGCACAATTCGCATCTGCTTTATAGAGGGCTCGACCTTATTTACTGCATACGACAGATGCTTTAAGCTCTGAACTGTGAGTTTCGTGGTAGTTGTATGCGAATGGACGATACAGTAATGGAAGTGTCAATTTTACTACCAACGTCAAGGATGTGGGAGAGCCTCGAGCAGCGCCGATAGGTTCGTGGCTGGTTATGTAGGGAACGAGATACGTGTCCAAAGGTAAGGTAATTGTTTGAGCAGTCGAGAGATCAATTGAAGACAACTTTAAGCCCTCAATGTTGATGGACATAGCTGTGTCTACCACGCCGATTCTCCCCTAGAATATCCGCGACATGCTGAGCCGTGTTCAGTTGGCCAAATATACTCAGGTCTGAGCAGACTGATACAAATGATCCAAATTGAGCACCGTCACGAGTCGCGCAACTCTATATGAGATTTCTCCAGGCGTAGCTTCAATAGGTCTCACTTTTGGCGTGAGGTGAATCAAGTCAATCGTGCCTTGGTCATCAGCATTTATTCGCAAAAGTCCGGCACTTGCAGTCAGCATCCCCTGGCGTCGTAAATGCGAATGATTCGTTCAATTTGCGAGTTCCAAATCGCATCATGCATGCAGTCAGCGGCTACACTTTTTTTTCGCCCCCTGATTCCTGTGAGCAGTGTCTGTCATCTCGGGGTCCCTAGCTAACATTACCAGTTTTCACTACTCCATACTACATGATTCGCCCATTGTCAGAGTTCCGATGATACCCTTGCGGGGACGAACCTTTTAAGGAAGCTCGTACGTATGCCCGTTTGGAGAAAATCGTAAATTCATTATGCAGAGAAGCTTGTCAGTGTATGTTGTATGTGTAGATGGATAACACTTCACCTGTGTTCTTGAGCCCTTTGGGCCTATTCGTTCTGAGCAAGTCGTAAAGATGAGGGGGGAATAATCGTGTACAGGCTGACGTCTAACGTCAGTCAGGTTTTACGAGGGGATGCATTTATCGCGATTGGCAAGCAAAGATGAAGCCGTAAAACATGTATAAAAGACATGCCCTGCTTCGCGTTGGAAAGCGATAAAGTAACATCTGAGCACCTCATCAAAGAACAATTCTCATACCAGTCAAACCCTCCAAATCCTTAATCATGAAGCTCTCCTCTCTCCTCTGCGCGGTTGGCGCCACGGCCGCCATGGCCGATTTCACCATCTGGAAGGTTCTTCACACGGCTCCGGGCACTGAAGACTGGCACTTTTGGTCTGTGAGCGACGGCACCCCGCGCTCGTATGCAGAATACGACCGCATGGGCTTTTGGAACGACAGAGGCGACGTGAGCGGCAACAAGCTCGGTGTTCGCTGCAAGGGCAGTGGCTGTGGCCTGCTGGGCCCTGTGAATCAGATTGAGCAGCTGGAGATGCATTTCACAAACAACCCCTTGTACCACTGGAGTAAGGTTTCTCTTTTACGATTATGAGAAAGGTGTATAGAAGAGGGGAAGTGCTGATTGATTATTACAGCCATCTACAAGGACCGTGGCTGGAAGTTTTACGGACGTGAGTTACTCTGGAATCTGGAAAGGAAGTTGCACAGGCTGACAATGATATATAGTCGACGGCAGGGAGTACGGGAGCTGCTCGATCACGACGGGCAATGACTTTGACGTGAGAGCTGGGAATTCCAGGGATGACAGGGCGCACGGGTACCGCAAGTTCAGGTGCCGGTCGCCGTACACTGCCGCGGAGATCAACCGGGGTAGCTGATGCGGTCCTCAGCTTTGGTAAGAATTGTCGAATTTGATGCCTGGACGCCGCAGTTTCTGCAAGGAAAGGCCAGAGTTTGTCGCGCCAGGCAGTGTCACTATCACGGGGGAGGGCGAGCATGGAGTGAACTTGGGACTGTCGTTTCCGAATGAGAATCAGATTCCAGGTCTCTGGCCTCGCAATTGTGTATCGAGAAGATGGCCGAGTGTCGCATAGCTTGATTCGCGTAGAGCTTGCGTCGAATTGGATAAAGGATCCCCGTCAATTGCCAGACTGTTTGGCCATTCATCATGCCTGAGAATATGAAGCTGTTGATCGCGATCGATTGCAGAAACTTGTGCTCAAAACGTACCGTCCCAGGCGTGATGACCTCTTGACTGATGCCAAGTCACTGGAGTGAGTGTCTCGCACCAAGACCCAGTCAAGTCGAAGAGAAGAAGTCATGAATCGCGTCGCGTATCGCGTCGTGGGGTCGAGTCGAGAAGTTGGAAGAGATACAGAAACATAGACACCCCGACGCTAAACCGCTTCAAGCGCAGAGGCAGTGCGATTATCGGAGTCATGTCCGACGTGATGCGCTCTCGGCTTCGTGCTCCAACCTCCAACTTCCACCTAAAACCTCAAGTATCTTTCTGAATTGGCCCTTCTCTCGCGACCAAACTTGCGTATCTGATTCAATCTGCATGCCTCCTGTTCGAAAAGGCCTGCTTTTCCTTAGTCTCTCGGTCATCGCCCTCCTCTACTACCACTTTGCCATCACATCTTCGCCAAAACCCGCCATCACCACCACCCCCGAAACCGCAAGCATGGATTCAACAACACCCCTCCGCCTCGCCATCCTCATGTGCGACACCCCACAGCCAAAGACTCTTGCCCGCGTCGGCACATATGAGCACGTCTTTTCCGAGCTCCTCGCCGCTGCCACCGCTCCCTCCCCGCTCTCCTCCCAACTGCGCATCACTGCCCACGACATTGTCGCTGATCCTTCCTCCTATCCTTCTCTCGACTCCGTCGACGCCTTGCTCCTCACGGGATCAAAGCACGACAGCTTCAAGGATGACCCCTGGATCCTCAAGCTCGTCGAGTACACAAAGCAAGCAATCGACACGGGGCGCGTCAAGCTCATTGGCGTGTGTTTCGGGCATCAGATTATCGCGAGGGCCGTCGGCGCCGGCGTGGGGCGGAGCGATAAAGGCTGGGAGATTGCCGTAACAGACGTCGAGTTGACGGACAAGGGCAAGGAGCTTTTTGAGCTGGATACCATGGTAAGTTTGCCGTCGAGACCTTCTGCGATGAGACAGCATTGGACACTACGAAAACGAGACGAGGAAAGCTGACTGTAAGCAGCGCATTCAACAAATGCATCAAGACATTGTCTACACGTACCCAAAAGATGCCATCCCCCTCGCCCGCAACGATATCTGCGAGGTGCAGGGCATGTACCTCCCCGGACGCTACATCACCGTCCAGGGCCATCCAGAGTTCACCGAGGAACTCATCACCGAGGTCATCACCAACCGTCATAACGCGGGTGTCTTTACGGACGAAATGTACGAAGCGGCCATGAAGCGCGCGGGTCAGCCTCACGATGGTGTCGCCATCGCAAAGGGCTTTTTGAGGTTTTTGAGGAGTGGTTAATGAGCATGTTGCATTCGGCGTTTGTATATCTACGAGATAGACGACAAGAATTTCTGAACAGCGAATTTTTATACAAGATCTGTCGAGGAATGGGCATTCTCTCCATTGCTCTCATCTCGGCGAATGAGGGGAGGGTCTCGGATGGCTTCGCCTGTTTGCGTAGCTTCTGCCCAGTACCGAGGGATCATACGCCCCCAGTATGCCCGTTCTCATACGAGCCATTATCGTTGGAAGGTGATAAATGCAACTGAGTCAAGGGAACTGGATTTCTGAGCAGTATGAGAGGAAGGCGAGGAGGAGAGGTTACGACGTTGCCAAACCGTGCCCGGTTATCCGGTACGTGGATGGAATTTCGGCTGTAGTAGACATCGCAGGTCTGACGAACTCGAATCTCCGAGGCCGAGAAAAGCAACAGTGTGTAGAAATGCTTCCATTCGACTCCCCCTTCCCACAGCTTCTGTCGTCTTCGCCATACTGTTGGGGTCAACTGGGTCCGGTGATAATGAGAGATGTCTTGACTCCTGGTTTCAATGTGCGATTCTATCCTCAGTGCGTCCTGTTGCAATCGAGTGACCTCTCAGGGAATGTTCATGGCTTACAGGCATCCCATAATTCCCGTCGATTTCCCCGAATCTTTCCATGAAGTTCGATCATGCTAGTCCGAGATCTACTCTGCTATTTTCATCCGACCTTCTCCGCAAGTATGCCACTCTTCGTTCGCTTTCTCTAGTAGTGTGCTACTATTCTTTGACCTCCTCCAGTAGCATGCTGCTCTAATGTCTGTCATTTGACCTTCTACTTGCTGCCTCCGAGGCGCCTACAAATACCCGCGAATCGTTCTTCCTTCTCTTCTTCCCTTCCTTCCTCTTCAAACCCCATGCCTATCTCATCTTTCCCTCCCCGCTCCGCCTCGCACCCGTTCTTCACTTCACAGTAAAGTGATTCATCGTATCTTTCGTACCTGGAAAACCTTTCTCCAATCCTCATCGGATGATCATAAAGACTCAAGAGCCTCTCTGATCATGGATGATCTCAAGCCTGGCCAAGGTCGGCAGATTCGCAAGTCTTTCTCAGTGCTTTATCTGATCGCATGCTGACTTTGAACGCAGAGGACCGTCCAATGATTGATTCTTCTGTGATCAAACTTGACGATGACGCCGGAAAGGCCTCGTCGGAGCCAGACGTGAAGTCTGGAAAGTCCGAAAGTACCGACTTGGACAACCCCATGGCCGACATCCCTGTGATCAAGGTTGAAGATGACAACCAAAAGTTCCCTCTGAAACCAGAAGCGAAGTCTGAAAAGGCCGAAAGCACCGATATTGACATTCTCATGGTTGATGCTCCCTTGATCAAGATTGAGGACGACGACGAACAGCCCGTCGTGAAGGCAGACGTCAAGCCAGACGTCAAGCCAGACGTCAAGCCTGAAGTGGCCAAAAATATCCAGCTGGGTAATCTACCTACCCAAGATATTGCCAAGAACTCTGTTTCTTCAAACAAACTGTCAGGAGGCTCTGATCCAAGCCTTTCCACCCAGTCTCACGAAACCGGAGCTACTGGTGACGCGCCGAGCCAAGATGAAGGAGGAGGCCAACAACTTGTGAAGAAGAGAAAATTTACTGCCAACGTTCGAGAAGCCGTCGAGCTTTATTTCTCGACTCGAAAAGATTCACTCGCAGCGGAGCAAGCGGGCGATTTTCCAGGATACGACCGCAATATCAAGCGCCGGAAGGTAGATCACGGCAACCGAGGTCTGAATATGGGCAACTTGGACGAGAACCGTGTTCTCGATCTCGACGACAACTTCGGCGCAGACTATGTCGAAGATTCTGGAGATCCAAATACGATGACCAAGACTGAGAAAATGAGACAACTCAGGGCAGCTGCGAGAAGTGGCAAGAACGGCAAGTCCTTCAGGACTGATCTTATCGGGTTGGAAGATGCGGTGGATATGTTTGGGTCCCGAGGTGCGAAAGGAATGGCATCTGGCTACCTTGTCAAACACATGCGACTTCCTCTGCACAATCATCAAGTGCTGGCGGCATCCTTCATGTTCACACGAGAGCGCGGCCCTTTCGAAATCCAAGGCGGTATCCTTGCCGACGATCCAGGATTGGGTAAGACGGCGACTTGCATCGCCGTGGTCTTGAATCACGAACCCTGGGCTGAGGATTTAAAAGAGTATAGCAACGCAACGCTGGTGGTCGTCGGCAGTGCTATCACAGCCAAGCAGTGGAAAGATGAGTTTGACAAGTTCCGAGACCCGAAAGAGAAAGGTCAGGCGGTCGTTTACACACGTAGTTCCGACTCATCAAGGAAGCTCATGAAGCAGAAGATTGTGTGAGTTAAATCTCGAAGGCCATGGAAGTCATGACTAATGTCCTTTCAGGATCGCCACGTACGGACAAATTCGCAAAGATTTCTTGTCGTACGATCAATACGAACATATCAGAGAGGAGTAGGAAGGCAATGAAGAAAGCGATGAGGAATCGCTGAGCGAGAAGATAACACGAAAATGCGGGCAGCTACTTCGGATAAAGTGGTGGCGTGTCATATTGGACGAAGCCCATGCGATCAAGAATGGAGAATCGCGTAGTAAGTCTTCCGCAGTGATTTCGAGCTTTGAAAGATATGACTGACTCACTCTCCAAGCTTCCCAAGCCTGCAGCCAGATTCTTGCAAAGAACAGGTGGGCAATCACGGCCACGCCGCTAGCCAACGGGGCTCATGGTAAGTTGGCATTGCGTTCTGCTGCAGGGAACACAGCTTTTCAATATCTGACTAGTGACGCAGAAATGTGGCCATACTGCCGCTTCCTCAAGTACGACTTCACCGGAAGTCTCAAAGTGTTCAAGTCTAGGTTCATGCACGGCGTAAGTTTGCTACGCCATGCCCGTGCTCTTCAATACTGACTGCGTATTATTTACAGGGAGAGAATGGACTCGGAAACATCAATCATCTGGTCAACCTCTCCACGTTCCGCCGTCAAGCCAATGACCGTTTTCTTGGAGCATCCATCTTGCACGTCCCGAAAGCCCACCAAACGGACTTGCACGTTCCTCTGTCGGCGCAGGAGGAGATATTTCTTAAGGAAATGCTCAATCCCGACGAAGAGCCGGACGAATCATCTGACGAAGACAATGAAAAACCCGAAGCTGCGCTATCTGGTCCTGATCAAACGGAGATTTCCACCACCGAGGTCCCCGCGGGAAATCGAGGACGCTATGGTGTATCACACGTCTTTACGCTTCACAGATTGCTATCACATAAGAATACCTCCATCGAACGGCTGGAGAAGCTGTCTCAGAGACTCTCAGAGATCGAATCTGATACGACCGTCATTAGGACGTTGCAGGGAGCTGCCAAAGTCAAGGGCAGCGATTTGACGCCCTTTGCAAAGGGACTTGACAAAGTTGCTTCACAGAATGATGCTGTCTTCGGCGGCCGGGTGAACCTGGTCCCTCTCGTCGACATGGTCAAACGAGAGAAGGAAGCCGAAAAATCAGGCTTCAGGTTCTGCGAAGCTCGCGAGGATACAAGTGACCCAAATAAGTGGAAAGGCAGCAGAAATGCCTCGCCAATTGTGTACTTGGCCAAGCCCCGAGACGTAAGTCAATACGTGACCACACGCCCTGGGCAAAAGACTGACAACAACAGTGCGACCACATCTACTGCCACAAGCATCTCGCAGTAGCCGAAAAGAAGGTGAGTGAGATGTCGAAAAATCTTCACATGCACACGTGGGGGCTGACTTCGGTGATTCAGGGTATCATTTGTGATGTCGACGGCTGCGGAAAGCGTTTGAGAATGGGACATCATGTCGACGTACTCGGCAAATACGTCGTGGGAGCTGTGATGGATATGGCCAAGGGGAAAGGACGGGGTGTCTGCAACGTCGGGAGCGACGTCAATGGCGTCCGAGCCGTTAGATCCAGGCATCAAGATGCGCCGCTCCTAGCTAGCATGCAAGGGGCCTTCGAAATGCCTCCAAGCACCAAGCTGACAGTCACCATGGGAGTCATCTTCCAGTGGCTCATGGATGCCCCAACGGACAAAATCATCGGTAAGTTAAAATGCACGTTTGGCGTGCGCTGCTTTCGTACGAATCACGACCGCTAACCAGATTAACCAGTATTCGTCGACTGTATGATGTCTGCCAGTATTTTGGGAATGATGCTGGCATATGCCAACATTCGATTTGTCTACTATCTCGGACATATCGGAAACAACGCCAAATCAGATGCTCTGGTAACTTTCAAGGACTCGTGTCAAGTCATGGCAAGTATAGCCTGTTTCGGAGACTCCGTACTTTCAACTAACAGACCTACCAGATTGCGGGATTGCGCTGTGCCGGCGAGTCTCTCAACCTCATGATGGCGAACCGAGTCATCATCGTTGACCATTGGTGGAACAAAACCAAGGAGAGGCAGGCATTTGGTCGGGTCTTACGATTCGGGCAGAAGAAAGAATCGCACTTGGTGAGGATTCTCAGCAAGTGGATCGATCCCGAGATTCATGCCCTGCAGGAACTCAAGGCGCTAGCAGTTGACTATACGATGCAAGATGACGAGCACTCAAAGGTCGAGACAGACGACGAAGAGCTCGATGAGATGTTCTCGAGAGTGCGCAATGACACGCCCGCGAAATGGCAACGTGTCAATCGACCTCCGGTCACGAAACAACCGAATTCAATGTCCAAGTCAACCAACCCGAAGAAGCGCAAAGGAGTCAGGAAGCCACACAGCACGAAAAGTGCCGAGTCGCAGCCTTTGGTGACTTAGGTGGATGCGAACCTTTGGGGATGGCGGATCATTCGCGATCTGAGATTTATGGATGGCATTGCTCTGTGTTGTCAAACTGGTGATTGATCTTTCGACACTTCTTTGCGTGTATTTGCTTCACTGGACCAAGTTTTGGCGACAGTAGGATCTGATGTTCCCAATGAGAGGCTACAAGTGGAGGCATTTTCATAGTCATA
Source organism: Parasarocladium wereldwijsianum (assembly GCA_036250105.1). Lineage (NCBI taxonomy): Eukaryota > Fungi > Ascomycota > Sordariomycetes > Hypocreales > Sarocladiaceae > Parasarocladium > Parasarocladium wereldwijsianum. The sequence goes on along the minus strand of JAXOUE010000021.1, from coordinate 252,496 downwards.
TCACCAGATAGCTTGAACACAACAAACTTCGCCTTTGTTTATTTTTTCCAGAACACCAATTTGTATTTCACGATGCTGGTGAAATGTCGTGACCCTTGAACCCCAACCCTAGAGTCGTTGGTGTGGCCCAAGCTCGCCGCATTCAAGGCGCAATGGCATCTTATTGATGTCCCCTTCCAGAACAATAAGCTATTGTCTAAGCTCGGTCTCGAATTGCCGAATGGCCTATACAGAATCCAAGTGCAATGCTTCTACTTGATATCCGAGGTTCTTAAGCACGTGTGGCCCCCCGATCATTGTCCCAGAAAGACGCGTGTGCCCTGCGTACGTTTCTTCGACCAGCTTCCTGCGTCATCGTAACAAGTACACGCGACAATGGCATCAAACTCTGAATCCATGGCGATCGAGCCGAATGCCCGCGACTCGTTGTCCTCAGTATCGACCACAAGCCTCGTTTTCGAAAGATTGCACGAACAAAGCGAGAAGGCGCAACGCCAGCCCGTCCACGGACGATCGGATGATGACCTCGAGGATGAGGACCCGTTGAAGGACGAGGAGGACCTGGAGACAGGGCCGTTCCTTGCGGACGCGGGCAAGCGCAATCAGCCTATGGACAAGAAGTGCAGACGAGTCATTGTGATCGTCGGCTCGGTGCTGCTTCTCGTCTGGCTGAGTGCGCTGGGTCTCGCGATCGCGACCGGGCTGCACAAGCACGCGAGCAACAGCGAGCACGACCCTAGTGCGCAGAAGGCGTGGGGTTCGAAAAAGAAGGTCACTCTGGACCAAATATTCAGCGGGTTCTGGTTGGCACAGAGAAGGACGATCGACTGGATCGAGAGCCCGGATGGCAAGGACGGCTTGTTGATTGAGACCAACACGCCGGGCAAGGACTACATCATTGTCAGGGACGTACGGTCGGATGATGAAAAATCCCGAGACGTTGATCACAACACTGTCGCAAACGAGAAGACGTTGATGAAAGAGGGTTACTTCAACTACGGTGGTGAGAACTACCAGCCAGCATGGAGCAGTTCTAGTGCGGACATGAAGAAAGTTCTGTTGGCCGTTAAGAGGAAGGCCAACTGGCGACACTCTTTCACGGCGACATACTTTATCCTGGACGTCGAAACGCAGCAGGTCGAGCCCTTGGTCCCCGAGCAAGCGAAAGCCAAGATTCAATACGCCGTTTGGAGCCCCGCGAGCGACGCGATCGCTTTTGTTCAGGACAACAACCTCTTCATCCGCAAATTGGACGACAAGAAGCATATCGCGCAGGTCTCGGACGATGGAGGCCCGGAGTATTTCTACGGCATTCCCGACTGGGTCTACGAGGAAGAAGTGCTCTCGGACCGCGGCGCAACCTGGTGGTCTGAGGATGGCAAGTACCTCTCCTTTTTCAGGACAAACGAGACGGGTGTCCCCGAGTTCCCGGTGCAGTACTTTCTCTCGAGGCCTAGTGGTAAGACACCAAATGAGGGTGAGGAGAATTATCCCGAGGTGCGACGGATCAAGTACCCCAAGGCTGGCGCTCACAATCCTGTCGTGGACCTCATGTTTTACGACGTCGGCAAAGCGGAGAAATTCTCCGTCGATATCTCGGACCAGTTCAAGGACGATAACCGTATCCTGAACAATGTTCTCTGGGCTGGCGACAAGGTTCTCGTGAAAGAAACGAACCGCGTCGGCGACGTGGTCAAGCTCATCCACGTCGACGTGCCCAACCGCAAGGGCAAGACCATTCACACGATTGACGTCGACAAGATTGACGGTGGATGGTTTGAGATCTCCCGCAAGATGACATATGTTCCTGCGGATCCTGAAAACGGCCGCCCTCACGATGGATATGTTGACGTGGTCATTCACGAGAATTATAACCATCTCGCCTACTTCTCACCTCTCGACGCCACCGACCCAGTGATGCTCACCTCTGGCGACTGGGAGGTAGTCGATGCCCCCTCAGCTGTAGACGCAAAGAACAACCGCGTGTACTTTGTCGCAACAAAGAACTCGCCAATCCAACGCCACGTCTACTCTGTCAAGCTCGACGGTACAGACCTCCAGCCTCTGACTGACACGTCCAGCGAGGCCTACTACACAGCATCCTTCTCCGCCGACGCGGGCTTTGTTCTCCTCTCTTACCTTGGCCCCAAGATCCCCTTCCAAAAGGTCATCTCTACCCCTGCCTCGCGCGTTACCTACGATAAGACCCTCGAAGACAACGCCGAGCTCGCAAACCGCGCAAAGACGCACGATCTTCCACTCTTGGAATACGGCACAATCGACGTTGGCGATGGCGTCAAGCTCAACTACATGGAGCGCCGTCCCCGAAACTTCAATCCCAAAAAACAATACCCCGTGCTATTCCAGCAGTACTCCGGCCCCGGCTCCCAAACCGTCACGAAGAAGTTTGCCGTCGACTTTCAAGCCTACGTCGCCGCCTCGCTCGGCTATCTCTGCATCACCGTCGACCCTCGCGGCACGGGCTTTATGGGCCGCAAACACCGCGTCGCCGTCCGCGGCAATATCGGCCAGCTCGAGGCCCTCGACCACATTGCCGCTGCCAAGCACTTTGCCGCCAAAAAGTATGTCGACGCCTCACGGCTCGCCATCTGGGGGTGGTCCTACGGCGGCTTCACGACCCTCAAGACCCTCGAGCAAGATGCTGGTGAGACTTACTCCTACGGCATGGCCGTCGCGCCCGTGACGGACTGGCGGTTCTACGACTCGGTCTACACGGAGCGGTACATGCGCCTGCCCTCCGAGAACGAGGCCGGGTATGACAGCACCAAAGTCTCCAACGCCACCGCGCTCGGCGAAAATGTGCGTTTCCTGATGATGCACGGTGTCTCCGATGACAATGTGCACTTTCAGAACACACTCACTCTCCTCGATGACCTGGACCTAGCAGGCGTGGAGAACTACGACGTCCACGTGTTCCCGGATAGCGATCACTCCATCTACTTTCACGGCGCGAACCGAATTGTCTATGACAGTAAGTTTTCCCCGCCACGTAGCCTTTTGGGCTACTCGTGAGCCATGCACGAGGAGAAAAGAAGACGACTGACATATGGGGTGTGCACAGAACTCAAGGATTGGTTGATCAATGCGTTCAACGGGGAATGGCTCAAGATTGTCGACCCTGTGCCTAAAGAACTGTCCACCAAAGCTGGGAAGCGTCTGGATCGCCGTAATAGCGATGTACTTGGTCCCGTTTTGATTTAGTCTACGGAAAGCGCAAACGATGCCCGTGTGCGGAATTGACATACTTCTCCTGTGCAGTGTTTTTGTAAGATAGCCAAGTCTACGTGCTGATGATAATAACTCCTATTCTAGTAATGTCATAGGGCGTACTCAAGCAGGATAGCACAAGCAAGCAGGATAGCATAAGCAAGTAGAATAGCTTAAGCACAACCACAAAGATCGCACTGTGTCGCATTCACGACAAAACGTTCAGTGAAACGGCTTCGATTCTGATCATACAGGTACAGCTAATGGCAACAGGATACGCAAAAAATGGAGGCAAAAAAGAGGTACAAAGCTACATGATAATTCATCAGGAACGACCAAACTTGCGAAATGAGCTTTCCCCCCGCATCAAATTAGCAAGTTCGTTCCACATTATGGGTGTCTATGAGGCTACGGAGCCGTCTAGTACCCGTACCCAGTGGGCTGGGGTGCGAATCCATTCGAGTTCTGGTAAGGCTGCGGTGATGGCGCACCCATGCCACCGGGGCCAGCAGTGATCATGAGGCGACCGCCACCAAGGATGGGGCCACTCTCTTCAACCTGCTCTGTCTCCTTCTCCTTGGCCTTGCGGGCCTCGTTGTCGGCCTTGAGCACAGAAAGCTCATGTGTCTGCTGCGCCAGCATGTTGATCATGTAAGGCATGGTGAAGTCGTTGAGACCATTGCGCCATGACAGCTCGATAACCAAGTCGGGGCGGATGAGATCGTTGCAGGCGTACAGCATACCTGTGAAACACTCACGGTGGCCAATGTCGACGAACTAAAAGAAATTAGCTTTTTGTGTGAACCTGCATCGGGATTGGCACTTACGTAGCGGAGGAGATCTTCGACAACATCGGTCTTGGAGGAAATGGCGGCAGTCTCAATTGCGTCCTTGAAGAGCTTGTCCTGCTTGGACAGGGCAATAGACTTCTCCCAGCGCTTGTTTTTGCGGTAGATGCTTGCCGCAATTTGGCGGAAGAAGATGAGATCGTGCTTTTCTAGGCGACCGGCCAGCTCATTCGCATCGTAGTTGTCGTAATTTTGAACAGAGTCGCGGAGAGTCTTGTAGTCTTCCTCTTCGATCAGGAGGTCATTGACAGCCTCGTTGACCGTGCGCTTGTTCTGGGACTGAACGTTCAGAAGGAAAGGCTTGATCAGCGGGAGATCATCGTTCTTCTGGAAGATCTTGACAACACGGTTCACGTCGATGCGAGGCGTGAGAACGGCGAGCAAGTCGGTGAGAAGCGAAGGGTGCTGCTCAACATAGAACTTAATAGCACGGTAGTAGATCTCCAAGTTGGCAACCTTGACGACAATCTCCTTGAACTGTTGGTGCTCCCATGAGTTCTCAGGGCGCTCGATAACAGCGAGAGCAGCGTTATCAAACTCATCGTAGTGGTAGTAGCAGAAGACCAGCTCGGGCCACAACTGAGCCTCCTCGCAAGCTTTCAACATTTTGGGCATGTTGACACGAGCCCAGAAGATCTTGATGTGCTCCATCAGACGATCAGGATGGTACTTGGAGAGCGCAACGCCGAGGGATGTAAATAACCCTCTATGCGCTTTCTCAAGACCGAGGCCTTGTTCGAGAAGGCTGATGAGCTCGTCAAAGTACCCGTTGTACTCGTACTCCTTGACCAGGATGTCGAGCTGCTCGGCGTCGACAATGAGGTTGAGACCACAGATCTGAGCAAGACGGAACTCCTTCTTTTGCAAACAGGCCTCGTGGACTTGCTTCCAGACCGTAATCTTGTTAGCCTTGCGGGCGCAGTCAACTGCAGCTTGATATTCTCCAAGGTGCACCAACGTGGTCGCCAACTTTGCCCAGTTGGAGATGCTGCTGTAGAAGATCTTGGACGCCTCAAAGAGGCCCTCCTCGTAAGCTTTATCACCGGACTGCTCAATGTTTGCAACGTTGGTGGCCTTAAGGAAGTCTTCAAGCTCAGAGAGCTGGTCAAGACGAGCGTAGCAGAAGGCGAGGGCGGTGTCGATCGGAGGCTCACGCAGGGTCTTGCGAGCCATGCGCAGGTACTTGACGAGATCCTCGTTCTTGCCGGCGTGCGTGGCGATCTCAATGACCTCAGCGTGGTTGCTGGGGTCCTCAGCCTTGATATAGGACTCGATAGCATCGGACACACGAAGACCGTCAAGTTGGGCCTTGGCAACGCGAGACCAAACCTCAGGCAAATCAACCTCATCGGCATAGTCCTGAGCACGGTCAATGCTCACAACGTGCTCCACAAGGACGTTGACGGCAGCGGACTTGTCGTTGGCCTTCTTGTAGATCTCAAAGGCTTCCTCGAAGAGGCCGACGTCAATGCAAGAGGTGGCAATCTCGTCGGCGTTATAGTTGTCGAGCTTGTGAATGTAGTCCATCACACGTGCCTTATCAGCCTTAGCAGCGGTGAACATGAGGAGGTTCTGCAGGTTCTGGTTGTCGCTGAAGGGAGAAGGCTCGAGCACGATCTTCTCGAGAAGTTCGATCAGCTCGAGGGGCATGTCGTTCTCCAAGAGGGAGGCGACAGCCACGGAAACCTTAGCAGGGTCGCTGGCCTCAGGGACGGCGGTGGCAGTGACCTGGTCGACTACAGAGCGACGGTGAATGTTGTTCTCGCTGAGGACAAAGCCCCACAGCTCGCTGTCTGCGCGGTCCAAAAGGTAGCGGGCTTGGTCTCTGTACATAGAGTTCTCGTTGGTGATGTTGACGAGCTCAAGATCGTTCTGACCTTTGGAGTAGGCAATGTATGCGAGGTTGGGATCGCGCTTCTCACAGTACTTGCCCACGGTCAGAGTGTCGTACCTGTCGTTCTCCTTGAGGAACTTCTCGGGGTCGTTGTTGGAATCAATGTAGATCTTGGCGAGGGCATTGTAGACAGCCTGCTGCTCGTTGCCAGCTTGAAGGGTGGCCTCGAGGAAGGGAAGAAGAATCTTCAGGCGGTTGCGAGTCTCGACCTCAGACACAAGTTCATCGATGTTGATGGAGGCAGGGTTAACCGTAGTCAGGAGCTGCTTGATGATGCTCTCCTCGCAGTCGACGTCGAGCAGGCCACCAACAACGGCTGGGGTACGGCCAGGGTTGACGCGCTGAACATAAGACTCGATGGCCTGGAAGTGCTGGTTCTGGTAGAGGTAGAGGACCAAGTCGTGGACGAAGTTGTGACGGTCACAGACGATGATCAAAGGCAGCTGCTCAGGGAGCCTGGCCTCCTTCAGGAAGTTCTTGACCTTCTCGGGGTTGTAGGCATTGCTTTCACGGCAAATACGCTCGACCTCATTGTACTGCTGCATCTTGGCGGCGGATTCAATGTACTTGAAGTGAACATCAGGGTCCTCGGTAAGGTTGACAATGCTGCCCAGGTAGTAGAAGAGACCCTCCGCGGACTTGTACTTCTCGAGAAGATCGATCAGACGAACAGGGCCAAGCTCCTCAGAGTACTTGGTAGCGACGTTGACGACGGTCTGGAGGTTTTGGCGCATGTTGTGCTTCAGCATAGCGTCGAGGCAGTCCAATGACTGGTCAACAGACAGCTTGCTGAAGAAACCAACCAGCCACTCTCCGTTGAAGTTGGGAGTGCCAGGAATGTTGACAATGACTCTCTTGATGGCTTCGGGGTCCTCGTACAGCTCGAGAGCCTTCTGAGCAAGGCCTGCTTGCTCACACATCTGGGCAATGCGGGGCTTATCGAAGTGGGTGAACATCTCGTTGCCCAAGATAGCCTCGGCGACCTGAGGAGCCTGCATCAAGTTCATCTCCAAAAGTCGGGTCTGAAGGCGCGCGTGCTCAGGCTTGTTATCCTTGAGGGCATCGAGAAGGAAAGCCGTGGCCTGCTGGATCATGTTCTGGGACTGGAAAATATCGACGACTCTCTCAAAGTCGACCAGAGGGCCTTGCTCGCTGTTGGCGAGAGCGGTCGCAAACTCGGCGCCCTTTTCGGGGTTCACACGCATAATGTGTTGAAGGAGCTGGAGGTAGTCGGGCTGGTAGTTGTTCTGCGCGGCATAAGGCAAGATCTTCTCGAACTGGCCTGTCTCAGCCAAGCCAGCGACAACCTTCTGAGGCACATTTGCCTTGAGGTAGACCGTCAATGCCATGTTGACATCGTAAGGGCGGATCATATCACCAAGGCGCTCAGAGCAGTGCAGCTTGCCCTCGCCGAGCCACTTTTCAAGGAGGTGCTTGCGCTGCTGCTGGAGAACAGGCTGGGCAAGTTCAATGGACTCGTGCTCGTTGAGGCCACCCTTGTCGAGGAGCATGCCAAAGTATTGGAGGGTCGTCGTCATTTGTCCGGGCTGGCTTGGCAGGCGCTTGAACTTCTCGATCGTCTCGGCGGTGCGGAGGAAGCCTCGGGGCGAGTTGGCGGCGATCTTAGCGGCTTCTTGGTAGTTGCCCTGGTTGAAGAGCTGGTCAAACTGTCGTTGGTAGAGTTGGTCGGCACCAGGCAGGCCAGCTCTCGAGGCCATCTTGACAGCCATATCGGTGTTTGCCGGGTTCTGGAGAAGGTAGGGAATGACGTTGTCCTCGTCGACGGTGACAAATAGGACCTGGCCCTTACGGTTGATACCCACGATGCCAGATGATTGGTCGTCACCGCATGTTGTGAAGATGGTTTCGCTGGAAATGCGGTTCATAAAGATGCAAGACGCAGTCTCAAGGTCGTACATGTGGATGAAGCCGTATTTTGTCACCATGAAGAGCACGCCGTACTTCTGGGAGATCTGGAGAGCCACTGGGAAGTCGTTGGTAGCTTCTGGGGGGAAGAACATCTCGACGGCCTTCTTCTGAAAGACCGGGTTGTTCTCCGGGTGGTCAACCTCGACAATGTGGAGCTTGCCAGCGCCGGCGGCGGTGCGAACGGCGAAGGCAAATAACTTGGTGTCTTGCGATGCGCCCTCGAGCCTGAGAGTACCGAAAGCAGCGGCATGTCCCTCGATAGCCTGGCTGATTCCACGGTCCTTAGAGTAGAGTTGCATAGCACCGACGACCTTGCCGTTTTGTTGTGAGATACCGACGACGGCCATCCACTTGCCATCGGAGTTGACGCGGTAGTTGATGATTTGCGCGCCCTACAATGCATGTCAGCAAGCGGTCTCGAGTCGTTCCGTTCAGCTTACGCACCTGGAGGTTGGCATTGCGCTCAAAGACCTTGACAGGTGAATCTTGGCCTGCCTCGTAGACGTCCCAATGATAAACGCTGGTGGGTGTGACGAGGCCAAGTGTCGACTCGCTGATCCAGCTCCAGAACTGAACGTCCTCGCTCATGGTGCAAGACTTGAGCTTCTTCTTCTCGCCGAGGTCAAAGATCTGGAGGGTTCGTGATTGCGCCTTGAGGGCAATGACTTGACGGTTCCAGTGCATGACGGCACTGTCGGCCTTGATAGGCCTTCGCGTAACGTTGTTGCCATTCTTGAGCTCGACAATGACGACTTCGGGCTGGGCGGCATCGTTCTTCTTTTCGCGCACGCAAACGTAGTGATCGGACTCTAATGTCTGGAGCAGATTGTTAGACTACAAGAGCGGTAAGCTGTCGGCAATGCAGGAGCTTACGCATGAGTTGAAGCTGATCGATCCCGTGTCTACGCCAACGCTACTGAGCTGAACAAGCTCCTGGAACTTGATAGGCAAGGGCGCCATCTTGCCTGACGGTGGCTAGATCGGCCGCGATGAAAGAAAAAGCTGCTCCCGAATGCGTGAAAGAATGAATCGATGTCGGTGATGGGGATCGGGGCGTGGATTGATCGCGCAGCGGTAAATGGGAGTATTAGGTGTATGACGGAGGGTGAGGTTGTTTGGGTAGAGCTGGGAGACAACAGGGGGAACTCGGCGGAAGCTTCCACGCACAGCGCCGCGTGGCCCACAATAACGACGCTGGCTTGCTGGTTAACAGTGAATGAGAGCCATCAATAGGCACAGACAGTGGTAGACGAATCAGAAGTACGGAGTCATGCAATGATCAGAATATTAACATCGATTTCTAACTACTCGCACCAAGCAATACAGATCGCGCCATAACCGTAGATTCACTTCGAAATACCTTCAACGTGCCCCTGGTGAGGCCTGACGATGCTTCTGCGTAGCGATGCAGGCAGACGCGACCTGCCAGGTGGCTTGAATGGGCGTGTGGGTAATCTTAGCGGGATGGCCAATCAGCGGCTTGCGGATGAACATTAGTGCGTAGACTGCAGACTAGCACGTGACCTACTACGCATCTCCCCAGAAACTGACGTAAGGTTGTGAATATGAGCTTGGAGATTCGACGTTGAGCAGAGCACGCAGTGAAGGGTGTTGGCAGGACATGTCGCATCTGTCTCGTTCGTGTTGTGTTAGTTATATGTTGCCGACGCGCGATGTATTCCTAGCGCGATGAAGAGGGCAATCTTTAACGCCTTGGCTGATGACGCTATGAACGATGTGCAGGATCCCCAGATAGGTGGTTTTCAGCAAGCCTGTCTCTCCCAGAGTAATCAACTGAAAGTCTGCAAGTAATGTACCTGACTTGATCGAGCAATCACGTGATGAGATGTTCGACGTTCGCTCCGTGCTCGACACTAGGCAAATGAAGATATATGTAGGGGATGCGACTTGTATTACTCTGATCACCACCAATCCTGGGAGGGAGTATATGTACCTCTAGCCTTTCAACAATCAGAAATTCCAGGAGACAGGAGGTGCCGGGTAATTCGCCGGTATGCCCCGCGATTCTCCTTTTTTTCACGTAGGTAGGCTTCCTCTGAGAGACTCATCAAGCAGACGTGACCATTCCGATATACTCTTGGTTCACCGTAGGTAGCTGCGCAATCGGAAACCGCATTGCGGCTTGCACCTCATGAAAAATGGAGACGCCGCTCGAAGACGACGATAACGAACGCCACAGCCCGGAAAGCCCGTCGCGATTGCGACGACTCGAGCGTTTCGCCTTCGTCTCCATCACCGAGGGGCCCACCCACTCCAAGGGTCCCCGCGCTCTGCCACTGAGAGCGGACGACAGGGAAAGGCTTATCTCGTGAGAGGGGCCGAGGGCCGGTTCAGCTGTGCCTGAAGAATCTCTAGCGCATTGACGAGGGTCTTATCTTGGTATTTCGTGCGGCTTCGCGATTTTTTCCATCGCCTCGGGACACGCACCAACCTTCCAATCTCTCGCGGTCACACCCTGCGCGACAATCTCAGCCCGGCTGTTATTGTCCTGTCCTCTCGTTATTAAAGACCACCGGTCCTCCCCTCCACCTCCAGAGCGAATCCTACTGGGACGGTTCACGAGCCATTTCACCACTTTACGACAGTGCCCATCATGGCGAAGGACTGGATGCAAAACATCAACCGCAAGGTGGCCGTCGGCCCTGCTGGGCGATGGTTTCGTCTTGACGGATGTGGCCATGTGAGTCTCACCTGCTGCTGTGCGACCCTATGATACCAGCACGGACGACTATCATCATCCTCACCGAGCATGCATGTCTGACCGGGATTTGCGTCACACAGGAGAAGCAGCGCAAGGGTTCTGCCTTCTTTACCGAGATCCGTGGCGGAATCGCCTGTTTCTTCGCCATGGCCTACATTCTCGCCGTCAACGCCTCTATTGTGTCCGATACAGGCGGCACCTGTGTCTGCAACGGCGGCGCCTCGGATCCGACTTGCGAGACGAACGAGGAATACGCTCTCTGCCAGCAGGCGGTCCGTCGTGACGTCGTCACGGCCACCGCAGCCATCTCCTGCCTCGCGACCACGTGTATGGGTCTCTTTGCTAACATGCCTGTCGGCCTCGCCCCGGGCATGGGTCTGAACGCTTATTTCGCCTACACTGTGGTCGGCAGGCACGGCACCGGCACCGTCCCCTTCGAGACAGCTCTGACCGCCATCTTTATCGAGGGCTTCATCTTCTTTGGTCTCGCTATTCTGGGTCTGCGTCAATGGCTCGCACGTGCCATTCCCCGGTCTATCAAGCTCGCGACAGGTGTCGGCATCGGCTTGTTCTTGACCATGATCGGTCTGACCTACAGCGAGGGAATTGGCCTCGTCGTCGGAGCCCAATCTACCCCGACTGTCCTCGCCGGCTGCTCTCCCGAGAACAGGCTGGAAGATGGCACATGCCCAGACTGGAACAAGATGCGCTACCCTGGAATGTGGGTTGGCATCTTCTGTGGCGGATTCTTCACAGTCCTCCTGATGATGTACCGTGTCAAGGGTGCCATCATCGTGGGTATCCTGCTCTGCAGTATCATCTCGTGGCCTCGAGGCACCGAAGTCACGCATTTCCCGTACACGGTCGTCGGCGACGACTCTTTCGATTTCTTCAAGAAGGTGGTCGACTTTCATCCCATCCAGAAGACACTGAACGTACTCGATTTCGACATCAGCAAGCACAGCGGCCAGTTCGGCCTCGCTCTCATCACCTTTTTGTATGTCGACATTCTCGACTGCACGGGTACCCTGTACGGTATGGCACGCTTTGCCGACCTCATCGACCCTGTCACACAGGATTTCGAGGGTTCTTCTGTTGCCTACATTGTCGATGCGCTTAGCATTTCCGTTGGTGCGGTTCTCGGCGTGCCTCCCGTTACTGCCTTTGTCGAGTCCGGTGCCGGTATCTCTGAGGGCGGCAAGACTGGTTTGACAGCAGTGGTAGCTGGTCTCTGCTTTTTCATCTCCGTGTTCTTTGCTCCCATCTTCGCCTCGATTCCGCCGTGGGCGACTGGCTGCGTCCTGATTCTGGTCGGGTCCATGATGGCCACGTCGGTGACGGAGATCAACTGGGAGTACATGGGCGACGCGATCCCGGCTTTTTTGACGATTGCGCTGATGCCCTTCACGTACTCGATTGCCGATGGCTTGATTGCCGGTGTGATGAGCTACATCATCATCAACACCCTGGTCTGGGCGATCAAGAGGATTTCCGGCGGCAGACTCTTGCCGGCCAATTACGAGAAGCGCGACCCGTGGACATGGAGGATCCCCGGCGGTTTCTTCCCTCCATGGATCGTTCGTCTGTCGAAGGGCAAGAAGCAATTCTGGCGTGAGGATCCGAAGAGCCAGACCGACTCGGGAGCAGATGGTGTGCTGGACTCGACAGCTGCGGCGAAGGTCAGCAGCTCAGAGCATGGAGCTGACTCAGATCGTGAGCGGATAACGGAGGTGCCGGATACGGTCGCGCCGGAGATCACCAAGGAGAAGTAGTGTTTTGGGTGTGCCGAGCCTGGGCGTGTTTGGGGTGTTTTCTGTTGTCTGGGATCTTGTCGCTCGATTTTGGGGTTGACTTTGATCGTGTTTTGGTGCCGTTTTGAGTTTATGCATAGATAGATGAACACATGAACGTTGTGACGAGACAAACACGCATCTCCTGTCACGTGACATCACGCCACGTCCCCCCTGTGAACGCCATCTGCCGAAACTGACCGCATCCCACTACAGAATCTCAGAATTCCAGAATTCCAGGATGCCGTGCATTCACGCTCTTGGTCCGTCGAGCGCATCGTCGGTTGTTTATACATCTGAGGCCGCACTCACAGACCCTCTCATACCGCCAACATCACGTAACGAAAATTCTGATGATATCCACAACCTCAACGGAGGCGGCCAGCGCCGGCCCCCAACGGCGCCCCTGCATCGGCCGGCTCCGACATGATGCACGTGCCTGAGGCCAGCGGGGAACCCTGACCCTAGTCCTCTGAACCCCGAGGAGACCCCTCATAATGCTAAATCAGCCTTATCATGAGTTGCGAAACTTCACGCTCACTCTACACGGATCGTGAAAACCACAATAAAACCAGGGTATCTCGTGTGACCTGCTTGCGCACCGCTGTGATTTTTTCGGGGTTCGAAGACCAAGAAATCTTACAGCGCAGCTCCTCGATCTGAAAGTACGGGCTTTATAAGACTTGTTGCTTGCCTGTGGTGGTCCAATCTCTTCACTCCAGACTCATACCTGATCGCCAAAGCATTTCTTTTTCAAGCACAGTTTCTCAAAGATCTGCCTGGTCCACATTCACAGCCATGGCCGAAGAAAAGATGAATCTGCCCACCGTCAACCTCGACACTTTCCTGTCTGACCCTTCCTCCCCGGCTGCCCTCCAAGAGTGCAAAGCCGCCGCCGACGCCCTCATCACATACGGCGCCCTCATCCTCCACGATGCCCGCGTCTCCGAGCAAGGCAACCAGGAGTTCCTCGACCTCCTCGAGGATTACTTTGCCCAGCCCGACGAGGTCCTCCGCCAGGACGAGCGCCCCGAGCTGGCCTACCAGGTAGGCGTCACTCTCGCCAACACCGAAAAGCCAAAGTGCGCCGTCGACGAGCCCTGTCTGGACGTGATCGCCCGCCTGGCCCCGGACCAGCGGCCTCTGGACATTAGCGGGCACCAGCCCGATCCCAAGTGTCGCTTCTTCTGGCGCATGGCGGAGGAGCAAAAGGCGGACACTGAGTTCCCGGGGCTGAACGCGGAGAATGTGGTGCCGTCGACGGCGGGGATCAAGGAGCGTTGGGAGGATGTGATGGAAGGGAGGGGGAAGGCGATGAGGGAGAGTGTCAGAGGGCTGGCGCAGATGGTGGCTGTTGGGCTAGGCTTGGATAAGGACGTCTTTACGGACGCTGCGCGATACGGGTGAGTTATTTGCTTGCTTCTTTCTTTCTTTCTTTTTCCCTTGTGCATGGTGCTTTTGCGCTGAGTGTATCTCTGGTACTCAACGCAAAAGAGTCCTGAGTCTTTGGATACACCTCCGAGGGTAAAGACCGCCTGCTAACGGAACTCGCCAGCCCACACCTTCTGGCTCCCACAGCCAGCGACCTCACCAAGTACGGAGAAAAAGACACCATTCTCGCGGGCTTTCACACCGATCTCAACTTTCTCACCATCCACGGCCGCTCCCGCTACCCCGGTCTCAACATCTGGGCGCGAAACACCGGTTCTCGGATCCCGGTGTCCCTGCCGCCCACCACGTCCGGCAAGGGGTCTTTCCTCCTCGTCCAAGCCGGCAAGCAGATTGAGCACCTCACCGGCGGGCTCATCAAGGCCGGCTTCCACGAAGTCACGGTCAACGAGAAGACGGTGGCGGTGATGGAGAAGCGGAAGCAGGAGTTCCCGGACAGACCGCTGGTCAGGATCAGCTCGACCATGTTCTACCACCTTGGGAGCGACTACGTACTCGAGCCGATGCCGGTGCTGAGGGAGCAGCTTGAGGCTGTGAGGACCAAGCAGAAGGCGGAGGGGAGGGATGAGGGACAGGAGAAGGTGTATGCGCGGATGAAGGTTGGCGAGCAGGTGTCGGATGAGCTGAAGCACATTGCATTGATGGCCAATTGATCAGATAGATACATCTAAAACCGTGGGAAAAGTTATATTTTTTTCGAGCGTTCATGAGAGCGTAGCCGAGTGTGATCCGCTGCATCGTCTATGGCGTCAAGACTCACACGAGTGGACTGTAAGACCAAGCCCAGGTCAAATCTGGTGGTCTAATCACACCTCTCCGCGGTATTAGCGGCGCGACTGAGGGAACCCCAGTTGAGACGGCAGAAATTAATTGCGTAGCGCATCGGCATTTCACGGCAGAGTTCGACTCTAGAGCAGAGTCCTTGTGGTCTAGGCCCAGAGTCATGACTTCAAGTCCCTCGAGGCCGCGACGACTTGAGCTAAAACCTTCGGATACCGGCAACCTCGACCACCTCCTTTAACAAAACACCACCAAAAACCCACTTCTTCCTGGCCCGTTGTCCACTTCCTGTTCGCACTTGAAGCAATTAATAAGAAGAAGACTCCTCCGTGCGGGCATTCTTTACACTCAAAAATGCCCAAGTTTCATCAAAGGTCGTGTTGTTGCATAGAATCTCTTGTCCTTCACACCAGCTGGTTGTGTGCTTAGTGACAGTGGCCGTCATGACAGAACAGACGCTCCCCATCGTCGAAAAGTCATCAGATCCTGTGCGAACAAACAGGCGATACCCCGCGAGCTTTCAGATCTGGACCCTCCTCTGTGTTCTGTGAGTTTTAACGGCAATGACTCCGTCTCTCGGGCATCTCGTGGTTCGACTGACTTTTCCGAATCGCAGGATATGGATCATCGCCTCCAATTCCCTCCTCCTCCTGAACAAAACTATTCTCGATGTCCGTGGTTTCAGTATGTCTTGAGCCAGCAGCATGTGTGATACATAGCCAACGGCTGACACAGTGACAGACTACCGTAAGGTCCTCGCATCTCTACCACAGCTCTCGAAACTCACGTCTCCTCCAGCCGCAACCCTAACTTGCTTTCACCAGGCCTTCACAGCCGCTTTCGTTCACCTTCTGGCTTGCACAACTAACTACGTGGATTCCCGGCACTCGCTCCCCTTTTCAACATTCCCTTTCCTCCTCTACACCATCATCCCCATATCCGTGGTCTCCTCTCTCGCTTTCATATGTTCCAATGCCGCCTACGTCTACCTGTCCGTCCCTTTCCTCCAGATGCTAAAGTCGACCTCGACCATCTTTGTTCTCGTTTTCTCCGCCGTTTGGGGTCTCCAGTCCATTACTAAATCCGAAGTCTTCAAGCTCGTGATGATTACGGGAGGTATCCTAATGGCCAGCTTGGGTGAGGTCAAGTTCTCGTGGCTCGGCACGGGGTTCCAGATGGGTGGGCTGGTCTGTGAGGCGTTGAGGGTCGTTATGCTTCAGGCTCTGTTGCAAGGAAAGGGCGTTGAGATTGAGCCGTTGGTCGGGTTGTACTATTTTGCGCCGGCGTCGGCGGCAATCAACTTGCTGGTTGCGGGGGTGATGGAGTTGCCTTACATCACAAAGGTGGAGGTGATGAGAGTCCGTTGGATGATGTTTTTGTTGGACGGTGTGGCAGCGCTGATTGCGATCGTAAGCAGCATTATTCTGGTGAGTCTCTTATCCTCTACGCTCGTGCGACGTAACATTGCTCAATGAGTCTAGATTGGTAAACTGTCGGCTTTGCGCATGAACTTTCTGGGTATCGTGAAGAACATCCTTCTCATCGCAGCCTCTTGCCTTATCTGGGGTACCAAAATCACCTTTCTGCAGATGACCGGCTACTCAATTTCCCTATTCGCCATCATATGGTACTCTGGTGACTTTGGGCGTGCTCATGTTGCTGTGCCTGTTGTCACAAAATGGGCATCCTCTTTGCCAGTGGTCATGACTGGAACAGGGGTCATGGAGGCAAGGTCGCGCAAGACGGTTTGGACATGTGCTATCATCATATTGATAGGCCTTTTAGTACTGAGTGTGAGAATGCTATTCTACCCGGAGAAGGGGTGGTTTGGAAGGATACCAGCATTGCAAGGTGGTTAGTATGGATAGACTTTACAGGTTCAAGACGATGTTCATGCTCACAAAGCTTATCACAGACTTGATGGCCAACAGGCACAAGTAAACTGCTCCCGAATTTTACTAGCAAGAAACGCCGAGTTGAAATGCTATATATGTTTATATACGTCTATGCCGCTTGGCACTCATCATCCTCACATTCTCAAATGATTCCTTGCCGGCACGCAATGCCTCACATGCAGACTTTCCAAAAACAAATAAGATGCTTAAAGCATCACCTTCTCGTAGATCCCATCATACAACTTGCCGACCCATCCATCGCTTGCCCCTCCTCTCGCCACAACCCCCAACCCTCCCACCGCCCACAAAGCAGCCACGCCAGCAACGACGCCCTGCGTCACCATCCACCTCTTCCTCCTCGCCTTTCTAGTCTTCTTGTCCACCAACTCTTTCTTGCCATACCAGCTATCCGTAGCTTGCGACAACCCAAGGTACTTTGCGGCGCCCCAAACAGCGTGTGAGCTAAACACTCCAATCAAGGCCGTGTAGCTCAGCCACGACACGACAGGGTGCCGTGCAAATCCGTGCGAGACAAAAGCAAGTCCGATATTGGAAGAGTCACCGTCCACGACGACAGGCACCACTCGGTTCATCGCCACATGCGCTGCTACCGCTGCAGACAAAGCGTAGCCCGACAGCGAGATCCAGCTCACGACCGGCCACGGCGACCATCTCGGCAGCACGTCCCTGGCCGACGCGTCGCCAGCCTGTTTGCGGCTGTGCAGGGCGTACATCCCCGGCGTTGCACCACCGCCGTATCTCCTCAAGTTCTCGTTTCGTCGGACCAGGCGCAGCGCGAGACCCGAGCCTACGTGCGCCAGGATCGGCAGGGCGACGAGGAGCGGCTCGGTAAGCGGTGTTTGGTAGATCTCGCGGGTCATGAGGAGGTAGGTCTCGGAGGCGGGGACGGATCGCGTGAGGGCGGGTAGAAGCGAGGCTGTGGTGAGGTGGAGGGTCGAGAAGATGCCAAAGGCGTAGGAGGAGTAGCGTTGGATCCTGGAGACTGGAGTAGAATCCCGTCAGCCGATGCTGGGCGCTTTGAGGAGGTTTCTGGTAGGAAGAGAGAGAGAGAGACAGTACGTACGGTAGTAGATGGAGCCATGGCCGGAATGGCTGCTCAGACCAGGGGCGGACGTCGTTGAGGAGGCGGGCTTTATCGTGGAAGTGCTGCTCCCTATCTCGTCAGACAGAATAGGCATCGTAGGGTCGTTGTCTGCCGGGGGCGTCTCGATGGGCGAAGGGTCGAGCTGCACCAGAGAGATGAGCGTGTCCTGGGACGCCTGCCGTGCTGCCATCCTCGCCTCGGCGTCCATTGTTGAGGAGTGTGTGAGCGCTGTGAGCGCGAGAAGAAGCACGGGGAATCCCAAGCAAGGATGGTATGCGTAATTAGAGTTGAGAATTATGCGACGTGGTAGGACACGAGAAGCGTCGAGTACAGGAAATATGCGAGGAAGAGTGTCGGGATCTGACGTCGAGAGTCTGGGGAATTATTGTGGGGGCGCCTCCCACAGCCAATGATCTGGATCACGATGGTCACTGCGGTTGGGGAGATACATAAATAGTTGCAGGATCAAAGAGATAGCATCGTGCTTGAATCAAGTTTGAGATAGTATCACATTCTGTGTCTTTCAACTAAAATACATCTACAATGGTATTGGGACAGACAAAACGCCCAACAACTAGATAGCACTGCACGCCTGAAAGCAGCAAGTAATCAAGCAAAAAGAGAAAAAACAAAACAAAACAAAAAAACACCCTTCTCATCACTACGCCAGACTCTGCCAACCCCAGAGCTCACTCATATTGCCAATGTCCGTCTCTGGAAGAGCATCAAACCCAGACGGCGCAGCACCTTGCAGATCCAGGGCGACCTGCTGCTGCTGGTTGCCATACATCACCTGCTGCTCCAGGAGATCCATCCCAACATACTGTGTTGGGTAGAAGCCCACGTTCATGTCGTACGACATCTGAGGCGCAGGGTCTGCCACTGGCATCATGTTCACGGCGCGGCTCTGCTGCGGCATCTCGTTGAACTGGTTCGGGGGCGTGTAGCCGCTCGTCGCGCTCGAGTACACAGAAGACGAGCCACCCCCGTAGTTATCTCGCACGGGGGCTGTGTGGTCATACGCGTACGCTGGCATGGACGCGGGCTGCATGACCGAGTAGTCAAAGTCCGGGTACATCATCGCACCTGAGCTGTGGGCGGCTTGTCGTACAGGCTGCAGCATCTTCCGGGGCCGCTTGGCCATCATCCGCGCCTCGATCTTCTCAAACGCCGACACGAGGTGCGCCCGCGGCTTCTGCGCCGTCTCCGTCGCCGCGCTCATCTTGGTCAGGGAGGTCACGGCTCGCCTGATGGCCGTCAGGCAATCCTCCCTGACAGCGTCGCCCAGGCTGTCGTTCTTGTCGTTGTCTAGGCCGTGCACCAGGTGGACTGCCGTGTCGAAGATGCAAAAGGGGACAAAGTGAAACGTCGTGTCGCGCGTCCACACGTAATCGAAGAACCCGTGCACTGAGTCGGTGAGGCGGAGCGCAAAGCGGATGCCCTGGTTGCGAAGCTGGACCTCCTCTGAGGGGGTGTCCGCAGTCGTCGGCTTGATCAGGAACTGCTTGAGCGGCCCCAAAGCCAGGGAGAGCGCCGTGACGTGCGTGTAATGGCGGTGCAGCTGGACCCATGGGTACTTGGCCTCGTGTTCCAGGTTGGGATTCTCAAAACGGAAGGCCTCGGGAAAGTCATCAATCCACCTGTCGATGATGAACTCATAGTCGCGAATATCTGACAGCGCGGTGATGTTCTTGGGCGGTCCAAAGCGAGCAAAAATGCGTCCGATGAGGTCGGATTGCAGCTTGATGTGGAGGAGCGGCGAGACCGGATACGGTTCCAATGTGAGCGCTGGCAACGCAGCCGTCGTGTCCGTTCTATCAATCAGCATTGGACGAGCGAGGAGAGCCGAAACCAGCCTGTGAAAAGTTTAGTCAAGTTGGTCTGGTGATGCCGGTCATGCTTTAAAAAACATACCAGTCCCAGGCGTCGAGGATACACCACAACCTCCTGGACATTTCTCGATCGAAATCGGACATCTTGGAAACGGTCTCGTCCAAGTGAAGGCCTATATGAGCGTGTCAGTGAAAACCGCCAGCATCGTGTCTATCAATCCCTCGCCGCATCACTCACCCAATCGTTGGCCTTCACGCACTGCAAAGCCCAACATGTGCCAGCAGTCGGCAAACTTGGCCTCGGCTTTGTACCAGTAGCAGCTGTGCAGCAGATACTGAATAGAAAAAACGTGGCTCTGTTCGATGGGGATGACACCGTGGAGCTCCCTCGCAATGTCATGGTACTCCTTTGTCAGCGTTTGGACATCCTTGCCCAGCCCCCTCTCGAGCTTTTTCGCGAGAGAGTCGTCGGCGTGCTGGATCGAGCAGGACAGGATCATGATCAGGAGGCATGTAAACTGCACGCCGATAGTCGAGGACTTGTTGGTCAAGAGGGCCTGACGCTGGTTCTGCCAGGTGGCGTAGTGGGCGTAGAAGGCCTTGGGGTAGATGATGTAGTAGTAAAAGTTGACGTTGGACAAAAAGTGCTGGATCAGAGAGTCTGCGCACATTTTAGCAATGTCTCTCTCTGCATAGAAGGGAGATATATTCAACGTACCCATGTACACCTCGCCAGGGATGGCGTCTAGAGCTCTCTTGAGTTGAGGGCTATCCTTGGGATTCAGCATGTACTGGGGAACTTTGGCCATATCTCTGACGGCAGGAGTCTGTTTCTGTTTGTCTGTCAGTGTCTTCTCCGATTGAATCCCGTCATCTTGAGATTTGGATGTGCCTCACCTCAACTTCGCCTCCAAGCAGGGCAAGGGGGTGTTCTGACGTGTACCCGATCGCCTCAAGCCAGTCATCCCCATCGTGTCCTCCGCCTGCGGCTATGTTTCCAGCCCTCTCCTCTCTCTTACGCTTCACTTTTTCAGACGAAACCCAACCGGTCTTGGGAGAATGATCCTGGGGATACCAGCACTCCTCAGAGACGTTGCGCTTCCGACATCCGTTGCAGGGCCACTTGCGATCGCACTAGACTGAGGCATTAGCAATTGGTCCTTACGCCGGGATTTCGCATTGACCGAGGAGAGACGGGGAAAGAGAAACACCTGCCTTTTGCTTGCGGCGCTGGCATTCTGTACACGCGGAGGCGTGTATCGGTTGCACCTCAGGGCTCTTGCTCTCCATCGCGTTCGCGGAGTTTGCCATCTTCATCGTCGTTGCCATCTTGTTTGAGTGAGTTCAAGGAGAGACCAGTCTCTTTAGTGTGCAAAGACAGGTGTCAGACTAGATTATTAAACATTCAAGCTAACGGGCGAGAAGACGGAACTAGTAGTAACATCGGTCTAGATCGCAAAGCTAGCGAGAACGACGGCGTCGCGATGATCGCCCCGAGTCCGGGGCGCCAGGCAGTTAGATATCAGTTAGATATCTATTTGAAGGGCGCCGCCTCCTCCTGAGGGGCGTGTCACGGGGTCCTTTCTAAGAGTTTTGCATTCCAGTCAGACCAACTCCTTTCATGCGGCCTTGACGTTGCGCGCTCCTCCTCGCAGAAGCAATAACCCCACGGGCTGTGGCGTCAGCCCCAAGGGTGCAGACATCCCGGACCGTTCTCGAGCCGTTTTTCTTTGCCAATGAATCACTGACTGCCGGGTTGGCTGGGACTGGTACCGCTTTTTCTCATCTTCTTTTATGCCTCAGATGGGCAATGAGGCCGGCTCATCGTCTCGCGGCACGTGGAGGCCTGTTCGATGCACCGGGGCATGACCGTTCCCCAGGGAGGGCAAGGCTACATCAGCTCGCTTGAGAATAAGCCACTACCCCTGCATCGCCAAAAGAAATAAGAAAGGAGGCGCTTCGAAGATGCTGCCTGTCAGCTACCAGGCTCTTTGGACTTACGAGGGGTGGGAGGGGGACTGACGACATCTGCGTAGACGGCAGCACGAAGTGGGCATGCCGACCACAGAGTTCAAACGAGCGGAAGCGGCGACATGCAGCTTTAGTGGCAGAGGAGTCAGGAATGTGGCCAGAAAGCGAGACATGGCGGCGGCGGCAATTGCTCGAGGGCAAAGAGGAAACAACCTGTCCCACCGCCAGAGTCACTGAACGACGCGCGTTTTACCTTTTTAGCAATTCGTGTCTGGAGCGTTGCGGTGCCCTCGGCCCTGGGGGAAGGTTGTTGGCCGTGGTTGAACCGTGGCATTCACTTGGCCGTCTATGCTGACATCCGATATTTTTCGGATGTCTGGATCTGGGAGCTTGATCTCTGCCAATCTCCTTCGGATCCCTGTTGGAACCAACCAAGGCTGGGCGGGTGCTCGGCAAGCAGGCTCGTCAATGATACTGCACTTTCATCGCCCAGCCTGTCTCTCGCGCGATCGACGGTGGATTTCAGGGTCCGTCGTCCAGGGGAAGGCAGCTCACGGTCTGAATGCCGCCGTCGTCGCTGGGGGGCCTATTCCGCGCAGCATAATAATAAGCGTTTGCTGCTCTCTCTGCTGGCTCACCGCACACGAAATGTACTTGTAGATCCGACTCATACTTGTCACCAGACCCAGGCGAGATTGTCTCTGGATCTTATCGACTGAGAGGCAGGCATCTGAGCCCGATCTTGACACCACAGTAGAGATTAATGTGCAGATATGACGACAGAGACATCACCGTTGTCGCCTGTACTTTTGCTGCATTGCATGTTTCATCGCAATCGCTCTTTCGAGACTAACCTTCCCGCGAAGCCGTGACTTGAAGACTTAACATCAAACATTCCTACACATCGACTGAAGAGAAGACAAACGGGAATATAGTAAACTAAAATGTCTATTGCACAGACAAGGGAACTATGCATACCAAGATGGCCTCCGGGAACACAGAAATAGAAAAGCAACAAATATTCAATACGCTCGCTCGTTGCACAAACGCGACCGGAGGGGTGACAATATCCTGTCTCGTCCCTCCTATTACTCTCTCTAGACTCATAAACATCATCAAGGCAACTCCGCGGCGTGCTCTCTTTCATTCCCGGCATACATCTCCGCAACTTCCCCATGCCGTTGGCCCTTCAGTGGCACCGCTGTCGCCGATCCTATCCGCACGGGACTGTCGAGCTCAGACATTTTCTCAGAGTGTCCACACAGGCTGCCGACAACCTCTGACGGCTCGCTATTCCCGAGGGATCCGTGCGGTCTCGAGGATCCTTGCTGTCTAAAGGTCCCGAGATGCCGCATGGAGCCGTATTGTGTGGCGGAGCCTTGCTGCGATTCGGGATACGGAGACGAGTCTTGGCCGTAGACGGCGCCGTAAGGAGCATGCGGCGGTGGCCTCTGAATGGCGTAGCCTTCGTCGGCCTCGTGCATACTTGACTGCTTGTCTCCGAGTGTTGGTTGGTGACGACGGCGGCGGCGGCGGTACCACCAACCGGCGAGGGCCACTAGGGAGAGCGCGACGACGCCACCAACGACGCCGCCCACGATGGCAGGGCTGTCATCGTCGCCGTCCTTGGCACCCGCTGTTGCAGAGGGTTCGGGGCTGCTTTCATTGCTGGCATTATCTACGAATCAGTCAGTCAGTGCTTGTACTTTGTTCTCGAGCCGAAGACTCATTACCTTGGTTGTTCTCCTTTTCCGTGAGGAAGAACGACTTGATATCGTCATTTTCCCACGGAATCGTGTCATGTCCCCTCTCGCGGTACCACTGCCTGACCATGCTTGGCCCTTCATACTCCGCAGACTTGGCCTCATATTCGTCCTTCCACTGAACATCGTTCAAGTCCAAGATACCGATGCCCTGAGGGAAAGGATCCTCGGCATTCCATATGGGAACGTCGTTTCCTCCCACCGCGATCATCTGGCTACCTTGGCGCACACATGCGGCTGACAATCGGCTGGGGCTGCTCTGCGTGTCGGCCTTGAACCATCGGAAGGCCGGGATAGATAGGACCCAGACATCGCTCAGAAGCCCTCCGCCCGCCTGGAAACCGCCGTACATGAAGCTGAGACAGTCAGTAACGTAAACACGTAATGGCCAACCAGGTAAGAGGAGGGGACTGCTCACATCTCGTACGTGCCGTTAGGACCCTGCGCCCCAACCGCGCAAAGTCCTTGCCGCGATGGAGGCGTGGTGCCCTGAGTCTCCTGGCGATACCATTTGCTGTCCACCGGATCCCAAAAGTGCGCATAGTCGAAGCTTATGTTAGTCGAGTCACTGTCTGTCACATCCGTGTCCTTGGTTTCCGCACCACCAATGACGAAAAGCTTGGGCTTCTTCCCCTCAATCTCCACGCAGATAGCCGAGCCTTTCTGGAAATTCCCAGAGTCGGTCAAGCCCTTTGTCGTCTGGTTGCGGAATTTCCCGGTGGAGAGGTCGTAGGAAATGAGCCCCGGCACCCCGATTCTCTCATCAAACTCGTCCTGATCGGTATCCTGCCCTCCGTGCCCACCGACCAAATATCCAACGCCGTCGCACGTCGCAAACCCTCCGAAAGCTGTGCGTTTGATGTCGGCTGGTGGCCTCTCTGATGACCAGCTTCCCTTTCCTTTGCCGTCGGCCTTCAATGTCCAGAGCTTGACGTCGCCAGAGCCATTCTCGTCGCTGTCGAAATCCCTGCCTCCCCAATACAGGATTTCGGACTTCTTTTCGTCTGACCAGAGCGCGTGACCGATAGCGGTAGGAAAGTCATCCGCTTCGATAACGTTGTACTTGACGTATCGGGGAGACCAGTCCTCATTCAACGGTAGTGACAGAGTGACATTGACTGAATCCCGCGTCAGGTTCACGATATGAAAGCCTATTGCATGGACAGACTCACCTCCGCTGACGTTAGCATCTTCATCATCCTTCTGGCTCTTCAAACGCTGCGAAATTCCGCCTCCTATGATGTAGAGATAGTCACCGAGGATGGTTGCTGCGAAAGTCAGCCAAGAGCGAACAGCCAAGAACAGTGTATTTTCGCCTCCTTACCTGCCGAGTCCGCACGACGAACGAATGAATCACTGTCTGGGTTCGCAACTTGTCTTGCGACAAGCGGCGTTATGTCCGTGCTGCCTGTCTCTGTGCCCGACGCAAAGGCGGCCAGCGCGCCCACGCCAAACGCTACCCTCTTCATCTCGATCCCGTCCCTCGATGATTCCCTCCTCAGATTTGACGATGCAGCTGGTCAAGGATGTCGACTCGAGATTTTCCTGCGGCCGTGTCCTAAGTTGCCCCCGATGTTCACAATGCGTGATTTTCGGTGGTGTCGCTCGCTTGGATTGGAACAGCCGTGTAGTAGAAGGATTGGATAGGTCCGTCGCCGATTACAACAGACTTGCTCGAGTCTATGCTCGCCAGCTACGGCAGCATTTTGGGAGAAATTAAATGGTTGCAAAGTTTCTTTCGACAGCACGACGCGTAGGAGAGAGAAGGAACGGGAGAGCAAAGAGAGGAGCCAGGACCGGATGATGATCTTCCCTTGCCCTTGTGCCATTATACGACCTCAATACGGATAGGACTTCTACGGGCCGGGATGCAATCCAGGCCAAGTGGGCACGGGCGTCTGGGGTCCCGAAGGAAGCGCCTATCTTTCGGGCGAAGCCCAGGCTGAAGTTACTTGTGCTTCCACCAAGAAGCGCCGGGATCCAAGATCACCCTTGCTAGTTGCGAATGCTTATGCACATGCTGTGGTATAGCCGCAGGCGGCGTAGGCGGCGTAGCTTCTCAAGACGGTCGGATTGACGATCCTCAACAACTGTGTCCGAAAATAGACCAACAACTCGCACACGTTGCACGGGTTCACGCGACGCCTCTCTTTTGATCGTCCGAACGATAAAATGCCCTCTGGGACTCAGGCCAGTCTATATGTCACGATACGCGACGGTCAGAGGTGAACGTGCGGCCTCTCGCAGGGACCAACAACGCGGCGGTTAATTTTCATCCTTCGATTGGCGGTGCGCTGTTTCAGTCGGCATGCCGTTCTTACGTAGTAGGGATTGCGTGAGTTGCGAAAGAAGCGCCAACGAATAGATCGAGAACCAGGCGCGGAGATCCAATTGGCGGGGCCGCGGGTCTATCATGATATGACAGTAGCAGTGTCAAGCAGAAGGATCCTTGGACAGAACTGATGAACTCGGCCAGGTTTATGGATCACCTAGGGTTCCTCCAAGATCATGAGCTTCTGTGGCAAAGGACGCGCTGGTCAATGGTTACGCACGCGGATAAATGCTTTGCGCTCCAGGGCGGGCAACAACCAAAATAAGGATACAGAAGCCAAGCGCAGAGAAAGCTTAAACTTGGGCGAGATCCCTGAGTGAGATTCAGCTGCTACAACTATGTATTTACAGCCCCCAATGCCGAGGGCCTGGGTCTGTCGGTGACTGCAGACCAAACGGCTTGAGACAAGGCGACAGGGGTATCGGCGGTTCGAGGAACAAGTCCTGTGCTGAGGGGTGGCAACGCAATGTTCACGTGGAGTCCCCCGTCATCGTCTCGTACGGTTGACCAGTGACACTGCGTTGGCAAACTTGTGCCCACCTGTTTGAGACGGCTTTCTGCAGGGATGTTCAAAGCGAAGGATGCGGATAAGAGGGGCGACGATCAGCAGGCTTGCAGCAGCCAAATACATAGGTATGACGGCAGGATGTTGTCACGATTCCAAGTGTCAACACCGTAAATATAAAGCAAAGACGACGGCTTGTCCTTGATTATGAGTAGTTGACATCTACTGAAAGTCGCGGAAAGGACTGTACAGCCGCAGGGCGATAGTCAAATGCGTCGCGCTTTGGACTCATTATCTGCACTGCATTCCTCTGTGGGGGAAGATTACCCGGGAGGCTTTGGGGAGCTGTCGATACACAACTCGATATGATTTAAGTATAGCAATGACTGTTTGTATTCATGCAAAACTGACCTGTGTTGTGGGATTCACTGGAGTTTTGTCATTGCCATATTACGCTTCCATCTGTCTTCGGACGCGTAACAATAATCAACGTTTATCCAGTTGTCAAGATCAATAGACACCAGCCTCATTCTTAATTACCACTGCCAGGATTCGTTTATGAACATTTCAGAACCGCGAGCGTGAGGTCTGGCGAGAAAAACCCTTACGGAAATGTCTTATTGAGTTACTTGTCTCCTATGGTGCACCTCGATCACGGAGCATAAGGATGCTGCACTTGAGAGGCTGTGCTACCCATTAATGACATTATGTCCAGGACATAGCAGCATGCAAACCTGACCACTTTCCCAGAAATCAACCGAGCCTAAGCTACTATGCTACGGGTGAAATTTCCTCGCTGGGAGAAGTTCATGACGCAGACAAGCAGTGAACGAAGTACTTTTGTCGACAGAGACAAATAACTATCGCAGCAAGTAGAATGGCATATGAAAAGGTTCAGGAGGCTGTTTGCAAGTGATCAAAGGACTCCAAAGGACTTGATATCGAAGCTTGTTTAATCTCGTGGCAATAGTGCCAATTTGAGGACCGAGTAACATGATCTGCTCTCACTCCGGATAGTCAAACTAAGATGGCCAGTATGCCAGCTAGTATGCCTGAGCTGCTCAGCCTCAAGAAATATAAGAAAGCCTTGACGAAATCATGTTTTATTACAAGTACTAGCAAACCATAGAATCGTAAGCATTACAAAGATTGTGAGATCTGAACAGCCGGCGAAGAGACCTGTCCGCACGACTCAAAGAGCATCATCCATCTTAAGCATCAACACCAGCGGGAGTGTTGCAGAGAATGCCCTGGTCAAGAATGGGCAGGACGCAGCAGCGAGCCCTCTGACCGATGGCCGAGCAAACGGCGGAGAAGTTATCGGCATCGGTGGGAGTCTCAGGGGCTACATTACCAAGTCAGCAAAGCTTCTTCATATGCAAAGGCCAAGATCTACGGAGTTTTCACTTACGAATGCCGCAGTCAAGATCAGCGACGCCGAGGACGTCCGTAGCGCAGCACTGAGGGGAGTCGTACAGACCAGAGCAAGGGTCGTAAGTCTGGCGCTCCTCGAGAGGAGCAGCAGCCACGAGGCTGGCGAAGGCGAGGACGACGGTGAAGAATTGCATATTGGCGGTTTTCTTCAAAGCTCTGAAGATGTGATTTGTTTTGGGGTAGTGGATGGGTGTTGAGATTGTTTCTTGGATGTGATGAGAGGTTGCTGGATGGAGAGTGAAGAGTAATTATCGCAGCTGTCGGGTCGATACTTATAGTTTTCATGTCATGAACTGTGAACTGTGAATTGTATTTGAACTGAGTGATGTCGTCAGCATAACAGTCCATAGAATGACTTCAACGATGAAGTCAGCGGCGGCATAGCAGCCTCATCCCGTTTCACTGCTATGCTCCGACTCTCAGCTCAGGCTTTCGCCTCACCTCCTTTTCAAGGACGTGGCCATCTGCTTTAGGAAGTTAGGACCGGGAGCCCAACCAAAACAGCAGACTTAGAGTACCTTTCCAAGCTCCTTGCTAGAGTTCAACCAAATGCATAAGCCCAGTAAAGAGGATATATCCGGAGCAGGGGTCCGACATATCGGTGAAGTACATGCAACTTCTTACTGGTTCCTAACCTCCAGATCTTGTCGCCTCACTGGATGATTTTCCTTCAGACTTCCTGTCTTGGCTGACGATAGAGTGTCGATCGAGTATGATGAAGGGGGGCCCTTGCAGGCTTCCCAGCTCGACAGGGGGCTACACCAGGATCACGGCAATAATCGATTGGATGCTTAGCCGGTCTTTGTATGTAAAATGAGCCACAACATACCATGTTGTACACCAAAAAAAGAGGCCAATCGAGCTTTCTGATCAAATTTCCAGTCTCTTGATGCTCCTGTAGTTTCCGCACATCTGTTAACAATGACATGCAGACAACCACACCATTTCCCACTAATGGGGCTGGAGTCCTTCCGTTTCACCTTATCACAGTATGGAGTAAAATTGGCCGTATCAGTCGTAGAACAAGCATTACGCCACTAGCTAGTAATATCCTTTCGTCGAAGACTACATTGAGGTGCAGGTGCAGAGGTAGCAAGGTGCAGGGGTCTGTGCATCATTAAGGCATCGGTTGCTCGGCCGGCACTTGCGAAGAAGCCGATTAGGAATCGAGACGCATGATTCTCAGCTCGAGCTCTTTGCGACAGTTAATGTTGCGGAGTCTCTGGGCATACATACAGGGTGTTGCGAATGTCTGTTACTCGATTCCGGTCCGATGGTGTGGGCCCCCCCGGCAAACGAAGTAGTCGAATCAAGGCACAGTCACTTCACCCACGTTTTGGCTCCGTAAAAACCGTTGACGAGCATACGATGACAATATGCTTCATTGTTCTGATGGCGGCGAAGACCCCTTCGTTCCCATGGTGGTGGCAACTTATTCCGCAAGGCACCAAGCGCCACTTCACACCATCTACTCGCGGTACCAAGTAAGCAAATCTTCACGAAATACCAGACCGATGAGGTCCAACGTCATGTCTGGTCGCCAAAACTTGCAAGCCGCATCAGGGTCTTCGATGGCGTTGTGACGAATTGGGCCAATCGAGCTGCCAGGGCAAGGCGCGGAGGGTTACATCGCCCGCCTCCCAATGACGAAGGCAATGCACGGCCGTTGCGCAAGGCAACTTTCCAATTTCTGGTCGTGACCGCATAATGGCATGACGGTGTCTCATTCCGTACATCGCTTACAATGCGATGATAACTGAAATTCCAATATACCCTCCCTACCTAGCGGTGCGGACGCAATGCTTCGGAACAGGCCAGCAGAGCCACTCTCGATGGTGGCGATGAACAGCAACGACGTAACAATTTCTCCATCGCAGTCTGCCGAGACTGGTATCAACAACCCTCGGCTCGTCGGCCCTTACGTTACATTGAAGACGGTGTCCGAGAATCAAGATCAGGACCCTATTGAAGACTATGAGACTCGCTTGCTCGCGCCATGGCTCGGGCTTGGCGGCGAGACTTGATGAAACCTGTCGCTTGCTAATCTGAGCATCACCGAAGCAGAACCCTTTCAAGAGGAGAAATTCATGATATCGTCTTCATCATCTCTTGCTCATTAGCGATTCATACATATGAGCTATGAAATTAACGGTCCTGAACATGGAGATGACTCTTTTAAATCTTAACAAATGGAGAACCTCCCCGCTGATCGTCCTTCTTTCAAAAATTCTCCGTTCATGATGCCATCCACATACGCCTCGCAGACGAGCTCCCATAGGCCTTCCTTATCTCCTCCATCAAGCGTTTGTCCTTCTGTACTCTTCCTCAATATAAAGGGCACGGTGCCACCGCCGAGAATGACAACGCTATCACCTAGCTCCAGATGGCCCGCCGCGAGCCCAACGAAGCCTTCATCAGTTACAAAGAGCTTCCCCCCCTCCACTTTCAGCATATAGTCATAGAGTGCAGATACATGTTGGCGATAGTCGACCAGTGCGTCCAGTCCGTACTGACGAAGCTGCTGATCGTGGTTGGCAGGACTTAGCACCATATGTCTCGTCCAGAATTTTCTCCGAAACTCCAAAAGGTAAGGCCAGCTAGTCGTCACACCGGAGGCGACGACCATGCCCATCACATCCAGCACGAACCCAGCCGCTCCGACACACCATCTCCAGCTCGCACGTACAGGGTCGGACGCTATGGAGTGCCACAAGTCTATGTCGCCCCGTGGCACCCAATACCAAGGCAATATGCCGATGGTAGCAAAGATTCGATCCAAGCGATAGGATCGTGTCTGCTCAGCGACATCAATTTGCCGCTTTCCAACCTTATACACCTGTGCACGCGCTGCTCGTAAGCCCTTGCAGATGGCTTCAGGCGTAAATTGCCCTTCAAGGTATCGTCTCGACAGGCCAAAGTCGGCCAAATCCACGGCAGCGTCCTCTCGATCTATCTCGGTGGGTCTGTAGACATCGAAACGATTATTTGGAATCTTTCGAGCGTGCTCGATAAATTGATCCATTTCATCGAAGAATACCTTGGCGGAAACGTCGTCAACATGGCCAATACTTTCCGGGAGTGTTTGCGCCTGCACAGTCCGCACTCCAACCTTGACAATTTGCCCAACCTTCAGCCCATCCACATGCAGTACTCCATGGGACTCATCAATCTCGGCATGGCTATCCAATCCGATCCCTGCCGTGAATTGGGGCTCCTCCATCTTCGTATAAGCACATGATAGTCTCAGGTTCATCGTCCAGTCTGGAACCCAAGTTGGCAATCCTGGCAGATTTTTGGGAAACTGCGCATAGCCCAATATATCTACACTTTGCTTCGCTTGGATCGCCGCAAAATCTGTAAACACGCCTCGTGAATCGCTGTATCGAACCCGCATATTTGCAGCCAGGTCGTCGGGGTTCATCAGTCCCATCAAGGCAAATATGCGATCTTCTGGATGCCGTGCACCCAGTCGACGCCCACCATCCTTCAAGCTGTATCGTAATACAGCCTGAAGACCTGTTGACCTTTGCTGGAACAGGTGAAGCTTCTTTCGTTCCATAACGAGCCGGAGAAAGCCCTGTTGCAGCTCGTAAAGCCTCCATGAGAGCGAGATCTCAGTTTTTGCAATCTTCTTCCCCTCGATCTTGTTGGCATAAGATCTCCAGACGGTATAAAACAGCATACCTGAGCGAAAGCACTGGATGCAAAGCGATCGTGACCCAAAAACCAGGATCACGTCAGGGGATAGGCAGGCCTCCTGTACGATCCATAACCTGCAGAACCAATCGCTCGCAAACACCGCTTCCATGGCCTTCAAGGGAAAGCTGTTGATATTGCGGTCAAGCAGGTTTCTGAAGTCTGCTATGTCCTCTAGCGCAGTCTCCGATGTGGCTTCCTCGCCGCTGATCAGGGCGTCCCAAACTTGCCCAAAGTGCGCTCTGTTCGGCCCAACAAGGCGACTGAGAACACACCCCTCCTGAACGAGTACATTCACAAAAGAGAAGAAACGATCTGTGAGATGGTTTCCGACTCCAAGCCAGCTCACTGTACGTTGACAATTGGTGTAAATGAAACGCATCAGCGGGACTTGCACGGCCTTTTCAGCCGCATCCTGTTGGTTGAGACAGATCTGGTCGACGAATAGCGGCCGAGTTGTAAACCCATTCTGGTGAAGCTGGATCAGAGCATCTTCGAGAGGTTGATGTATATTGAGACGACATTCCGCATTTCTCGATTGAATGAGCACAGTTCGATCCGGGACGGCCCCATCACCTACACCCCAGACGTAACTCAAGCAGTCGTAATCGATTGGGTCATCGACATCGACTTCAATAAGCTCGCATCGCAAAATCTCTTTTCTGAACCAGAATCTGTGAGGCGGAAGGAACTTGATGACCCGAAAAGTCCGCTTTGTGGGGAGAGGAGTGTACTCGTAAGCTGGGTGCGTTCTTTCAAAGGACCCCATTGTCGCGTCGACCGAGAATGATGATATCCATAGGAATAGTTGCTCAGTACTGTCGAGAAGTCTCGAAGAGTCCTGGCATTTGAGTCGCATCGAAAGGCAGCGGGGCGCCTCAGCCGCAGTGCTGACCGCGTCCAATTGCGTGAAGATGCGAAAGCCATGTCGAGGCCTGCGTCGCAAATCGGACAAAGCCTGGTCATGGATGGGTCGAGACCCTTTCGCGTCGGTTCCAGCTGCACAGTAGAATTTCAGCTTCAAGCTGTCGACCTTTGTAAAGTGCGGATGGAAGATATTTGCGTATGCTAACGTGACCGCAATCTTTGTTCGCATGCAGATTGCCTCCCATTGCAGGGGTCTTCGTGAGGGAGCTGACAACCCTCGCAACGTAACCTTCTTGATCTTCACCTCTTGTGACAGTCATGCGACTTGATAGCAAGGATGCCATCACCTGGTTCAAATGTACATATATTGATTGGCCAGCTTCAGAACAAAGAACTCCAGCCGTAGTGGCATCGATGCGTCTGTCTTCATGCATCCTCCTGTCATACATAGCACAGCTCATCCCCCTCTCAAAGTCTATGATCCCCTCCTCTCGGCCTCGAGCTCCCTCTCCGCCTGCTGGTAGTACTTGGCCGTGTCAACTCCGTGCTGGTTGTGGTTGACAAAGTTGAACCACGGAATAGTAGCCATGAACAGGGCGCTGAACCTGCTCTGACGAGCGGCGACACCCTGGATGTGAGGAGAGACCTGGGACTCGCCGTACAGCGGCTGGCCAGCCTTGACCTTGTCAACCATCTCGCGCATGTCCATCTCGAGCTCGCGACGGTTCTCGGTAGCGCCGTAGAATCGCACTAGGTAAATACATTAGCATCGGGCTTCCCGTCGATATCTTTGTGGGCACGGCTTGTGAAGGTGCCAGGCTGTGACGTACGACTAGAGCGTTGGTAGAAGTAGAGGAATCCACCGAAGAGACCGACCACCCCGCTCAGACGGAGCATCTTGGGGAAACCGCCCTTTCCGACGTGAGAGGGCGCGAATCGCTCCATGAAGAGGAGAGCTCCCGGGCCAGCGGCCGCGGCGAGACCACCGGCGATATAGTCTGAGGTTCTGGCATATCCAATGACGCGCTTGAAGTGGCTAAAGACAATCGAGTCAGCTCCTGCTTCCAATTCCCGTTTCAAATACTGCACGTCGGTCTTTTCATCGTCGCTGGCAATCGTAGAGGGATGTCGTTCACGTACGGGTCACTGTCGATCAGCTATTCGAGGTCAGCAAAACTCCATCTTCAATCTCGATCGCTTTGCCATTGCGCGCAACATACCGGATAGTCGGTGTTGAGCACCTTGTTGGTCGCAACAGCCGGATTGGCCGCCCTGTTCGAGGTGTCGGTGGTCATCTTGAAGCTCCGTTGTGTCGGGGTTGGGACTTCAATTGGCGTTGCTGAGCATCATCGTGGTCGGCAATAGCAGCTTCCACCTCAGAATCGCCAGGCCGATTGTCGGTCACGTGCTTTAATCACGTGAACAGCCGTTAAGATGCCAAGTGGGGAGCAGCACCCACTTTACGCCAGACGCGTCTCATCACCACTGGACGCGTCGAGCAGCTCACTAATACCAGCATATTCGAATCCCTACAGATAAAGCGAGAGACAAGGTTCTCGAAGATCTTTCGAATTGGAATTGGCAAGGAGCTTCCTTAAAACATGGACAGAAATTCAGCACCACATCAAGCCATTGACTCCTACGACTTGGGGGAGCTATCAGACGACCCTTTCGGCTCTCCGCCACCAACCTCACCGAATGGCGCCAAGCGCAAAGTCGGTACAGCACAAAACGCAGAAGATGACGGAGATGAAGACGCACCAGTTGAGAAGAAGCGCAAGCCAACTGTGAAGCTTGATGAGGCCAAGCTGCTAGGTGAAAATGGCATACCCAGTCTACGAAAACGGGCAAAACGCTTAGAGATTAAGGGTTATGGCCATGAGGTTCGTCTTGAAAGCATTGTCGGTATTGTAAGGGCTTGACTGATCAATATGCAGTTTTCCGACACTGAGAGGTTGATAACTTTCTTTCAAGACTGGGTCAAAGACTTGTACCCAAAAGCCAAGTTCGAGACTGTCCTTGACATTATCGAGAAAGCTGGTCACAAGGCGCGAATTGCCAATGAACGAGACAAGTGGATAGATGATGGCAAGCGGCGAGAGATGGCCGCAGACGGTGATGAAGAACAGGATGACGGCCTCACAAAGGCTCAAGAGTTTACCGCTGCGGTGGCAGAACGGCCAAAGTCAGCCGTTGAGAACGATACGAACGGAGCTCCGCACATCGAGGACAACGGCGATGTACCTGATATGGACGACTTGGACGACTTGGATGACCTGTTTCCCTCAAAACCTGCTCGACCACAAGCAAGTGAGGCCCTCAGGAAAGAAACTTCTGGTGACAATGATGAAGAGCCGAACGGCGATGCGTTCGACGCATTGATGGATGAACATGGTGCGCTGGAAAGTGGTGTTGGAACTGGTCAAGCTGGTTCAAGTACTAAGAATAAAGCAAAAGAAGACCAGACTTTTGACGACGAGGAAGAAGCCATGCGGGAAATGGAAGGATTGTGGTAGATTTCAAAACTTGGGGCATACAAACGATATAGGCGTCTAGCGATTGCTTTCTTTTAACTGAAATGAACATTCATCATTCGGGCAAGCTTCGAGCAATGACCATGTGTAGCTGGACTGCGTGAACACCAAATTTGTCACACATCCCCATCTCCATTGCGTAAACATGCAAGTCGATAGCAAGGGCGCCTTTCGATGGGCGGAAACCAACATGCTGAAAGAGCGGAGTATGGGATGCCAGTGTATACATTCAATGTCAAAGCTGTCTTGAATTCAGAGATACCGCTATCTACCAATGCAATGGGGGTGCCTCTGGCACACCAGAGCCCAACACCGAACGCCCAACCTTCCAGGTTTCCATACCATTCAGAAATCATTCGCCCGCCAGACTGGCATATTGTGGCTCGTTCTCAGCACCGGGAGGGGCTGCTACCGGCGGAGGCAGGGCTGCTTGCTGAGCAGAGCTTCCGCCACCACTTCCAGAAGGCCCTTCAATCCCCTTTTGCTTATTCTGTCTGATCCTCGCATCCTGCAGCATCTGATATCTTTCATCCTTGTTCATCGTTCCGATGGCCTTTGGCTGACCCCATCGTATGCGCAAGGGGCACCCAGCAATCACTGCCCGTCCTTGGCACGCAGCTGCAGCTTTCTCTGCCGCCTGTCTTGTCTCGTAATTTACAAAGGCGCAATGCGACATATGTGAGCAGACCAAGCTCTTGATCTTGCCGTGCTCTTTAAAAAAGTCTCTGAGCTTGTACTCGGGCAGATCGTCCTCCACGCCTGTCACGAACAGGGACATAATGTTCTGATCAGCTGGGGGCAACCAGTCCTTCTCGCTTGGGGGTTGTTGCACCGCTCTTGCCAGAGCTTGTCTTCCTCCGCGACCACCTCTCCCGCCGCCTGGTCTTGCTCCAGCAGCGTGCGCAGCTCGTGAATCTCTTGTTCGAATCGGACCCGGACCGCCAATGCCTGCACCGACGGCTGGATCTCCTCCGGCTGCACTGCCGCTTGCCTCCGCAATCTCGGACTCATTGACCGTGCGGCCCTTTCTGAAGTATGGCTTGCTGTTTGCCAACCGTGACAAGAGCTCTCTTGCCTTCTCGTCCGTCTTCTCATACTCTTCTGTTCCGACCTTGCCCTCCTCGATCGCACGTTCGTTGTTCTGAGCATAATATTCGCGGTTGATGTCGGACTGCGGTCCTGCGGCGACCATCTTGAGTGCGGCATCACGGACAGCGATGGGCAGGCCAAAGGAGAGATCGAGCATGCAGCACTGGCAGCAGTTTTTGAGGCGAGCGCAAGTGAGGCAAATGTTTGTTGATTTTTTGCGTCCTTGCGCGCGGTCCGTGGCCCAACTGAATGTGGTATATGGTCTCGTACACTATGCGACATCACTGTCAGTCAAGTCCATAGTAATAACGGGGTTCCATGCAACAAAAACTCACCATCTTGCATTCTGCGCCGTAGTCTTCCTTGAGCATCTTCACGTAGGGGTTATCAGGCAGGCAGTTTTCGCAAACTGATGGGAAGTCTGTGGACTCCCATCCCGACCTGTTCAGGTCCTGCTTGATCTGTGGCGGCATAATGTTACGTTGTGTTGTCGTTGTTCGCGATGATTGATGACGCTGGATTCGAAATGTTGAACTTGATCAGCCTCTCGCCGCCACCTTGGGCGCGTTCTGGCAGCCTTACGTAACCCACATTTTGCTTATCGATTACGACGGCAGCCAACTTTCACATGCAGAGCTCAGCCACCACACCGCTTTCGCATACAGGGGAGAAGGAACATGGCAGAATTATGCGAAAGTGTCTTCGTGGTCGTATAGGATGCGAACCCCCGATCCCGAAATCGAGAATCCGACGTTGATGTCGCAACTGACAAGCTGCTCGCATTATTGTTGTTCATTTCCCGTATCCTTCAAAATCAATACGGCGAGTGCATCTTGCATTTCCAATGCTTCCGGTTCGTAGATCTAGGAGCCCTGCGCATGCAAGGCATTGCAGCACGTCCGATTGGGGCTCGTATTCGGCTTGGGCAGATCAAGCGTGTCACCGCTTGCCCCTCTAGGTTCTTGCGCTGGATAATATGCGAAAGCTAAGCCCGATCAGGCCCAGCCCATCGACGATATCAGGGGTTTGGCGTGGAGGGTCGCAGCAAAGTAGGAGGGTCCCGGATTGCTATGAGATTGGCACCCCCCGACTGAGATCTGGGCACGAAAAGTTGATAAACCTCCTGGACGCCATTGTTCTCCTTGAACTGATCCAAGCCACACCTTGTCGTTTATCCTTTCCACCGTCTCTCTTTCTCCATTACAAATACACTTTTGTCCGCCTTTCACACTTTTCTCTTCACCTACTCTTCCACATCTGGTTTCTCCTTCGGCGACACACGTCCCACATTCAACATGCCGTCCGACACCAAGCAGGGCCTCGAGCGCGAGGACAAGACTCGTGATGCCGAGTTCAACAAGGCTCTGCACGGCTCTTCAGCCCAGGCTCGCGGTGGTGTTGCCGCCATGTTCGCCAAGGGCCACGACGCGAAGAAGGCTGCCGTCGACGAATACTTCAAGCACTGGGACAACCAGGCTGCTAAGGACGAGACTCCTGAGCAGCGCGCTGTAAGTAGCCATTGTTCGCCCACGAAAGGCAGATGGACAGACCGACTGACAAGTACAATACAGGCCCGCGTTGCTGAGTACGCCACATTGACGAGACAGTGAGTGATCCTGCGCAGAGATGATCGGAAAAGGGGCGAAAGACTGACAACGGTGACAGCTACTACAACCTCGCGACCGACCTTTACGAGTACGGCTGGGGCCAGTCATTCCATTTCTGCCGTTACTCCCACCGCGAAACATTCTACCAGGCCATCTCTCGCCATGAGCACTACCTTGCCGCCCAGATCGGCATCAAGGAGGGCATGAAGGTCCTCGATGTCGGCTGCGGTGTCGGTGGCCCGGCCCGTGAGATCGCCAAGTTCACCGGTGCCCATATTACTGGTCTCAACAACAACGACTACCAGATTGAGCGTGCCACGCACTACGCCCAGAAGGAGGAGCTCGCCCACCAGCTCAAGTTTGTCAAGGGCGATTTCATGCAGATGTCTTTCCCTGACAACTCCTTCGACGCCGTCTATGCCATCGAGGCCACCTGCCACGCCCCGTCACTCGAGGGCATCTACAGCGAGATCTTCCGTGTTCTCAAGCCTGGCGGTGTGTTTGGTGTGTATGAGTGGCTGATGACCGAGAAGTACGACAACGACAACCTCGAGCACCGTGAGATCCGTCTCGGTATCGAGCAGGGTGACGGTATCTCCAACATGTGCAAGGTCTCTGAGGGTCTTGCCGCCATGAAGGCTGCTGGCTTTGAGATGATGCACGATGAGGATCTGGCTGACCGTCCCGACCCCTTCCCCTGGTACTGGCCTCTGTCTGGCGAGCTCCGCTACATCCAGAGCGTCTACGACGTCTTCACCATTGTCCGCATGACCAAGTGGGGACGCTGGGCAGCTCACAACGCCGCCGGTCTCATGGAGACCCTGCGCCTTGCGCCTGCTGGCACCAAGAAGACTGCCGACAGCTTGGCGCTGGCTGCCGACTGCCTGGTTGCTGGTGGTAAGCAGAAGCTGTTCACGCCCATGTACCTCATGGTTGGTCGCAAGCCTGAGTAGATGTTGGAGCGTAATGATTTTCAATGAGAAGGCAGGCGTCTAGACAGGCATGCGGAAAAACAACACAAAAATTCCGCGAGATAACGGGATTGGTCGCCTGGACAGGTCAGGAGACATTGAGGGTTCTTCCTATACCTAATTGTAATGGCGGACTGAAAGAAGTCCTTCCAGTATTGTACATATCTATAGTTCTCGAAAAATCGCATTGGATGATAGATGATAGCAAATTGAAGCTCATTGAGTTCATAAAGTCGAAGCATATCTACTTGTATAAGCTATATTGCTTATTAAGAGGCGCATCACTGTGTTGCTCGCGACATTAATCGCTCATGGCAGCGCGTCTATCACAGATATCGACGTACCATCAGACCCCCAACAGGGGCCACACCACTCGACCAAATCCCAGGCTGAGACGCTGCTTTAAGGCTATCCGTTTCGGGTGGTCCCGGGCTGTCCTCTGCTTTGCGCTGGAGAGCGCGGAATGGTCCAAAAGCAGCGCTGCTTGTTGCTCTTGATACCCCATAATAAAATTGCAGCAGGCTCCCTGAATTATTTTCTTGGACCATCCGGAGCCCGCTGTGAAAGCCCCTGAAAAGCCCACTCACGCCCCCTGAGCGACATCGGCCAGCGCGCTTGGAGGACCCTTTCAAAGCGCAGGACCCAGCAGCTGCAGCCAGCCTAGAGCTTTGTTGGGCGAGGCGAGCAAGGACATCTCCCGGAAAATTCCCTCTCGCTCCCATCCCCCGTCAGCGAAGCCATTACAGTCTGAAGCAATCCTTCTCTTCCTGCCATCTCACAGCCCTCTCGTCGCATTCTTTTCGCTCACCTCTCACCTCTCCTTATCTTCTATCCTCATCCTCGTTGGAGCCTGCGAGGGTTTCTCCTTTAATACCCTGTCGCAGATCGATCGCCGTGCTCGGATCTCTTGACCCACGACACGAATTTCTTTCCCTCCCGTCGCGAAATCTACCTCCCCAACCCTCCGACGACAAAACACAACCACAGCCAGTCACAATGTCTCGTGTTCTCCGACCGGCCGCTCGCCTCGCCCTCAGCACCCGTGCTGCTTCCCTGAAGACTCCCGCCGCCGCCTCGTCCCTCCTCTCCAAGTCCTCTGCCAGCGCCCTTGCCAGGCCCGTCTACTTTGGCGGCAGCAGCCAGCTCAGGACGTACGCCGACGGCAACAATGGCGTCAAGGAATACACTGTCCGTGAGGCGCTGAACGAGGCCCTTGCTGAGGAGCTCGAGCAGAACGAGAAGGTCTACGTTATGGGTGAGGAGGTTGCCCAGTACAACGGTGCCTACAAGGTTACCAAGGGTCTGCTCGACCGCTTCGGCGAGAAGCGTGTCATTGACACTCCCATCACTGAGTCCGGTTTCACCGGTCTCGCCGTTGGTTCCGCTCTCAGCGGTCTTCACCCTGTTGTGAGTACCCT
This sequence comes from Parasarocladium wereldwijsianum, assembly GCA_036250105.1. Classification (NCBI taxonomy): domain Eukaryota; kingdom Fungi; phylum Ascomycota; class Sordariomycetes; order Hypocreales; family Sarocladiaceae; genus Parasarocladium; species Parasarocladium wereldwijsianum. The sequence continues at coordinate 212,837 of JAXOUE010000021.1, read as the reverse complement.
CTTCACATGAGCTATTAGTGATGCGCTCCTCTGACAACCCATAAAAAAAACAGGTCGAGTTCATGACCTTCAACTTTGCCATGCAAGCCATTGACCAGATCGTCAACTCTGCCGCCAAGACCCTCTACATGTCCGGTGGTATCCAGCCCTGCAACATCACCTTCCGTGGTCCCAACGGTTTCGCCGCCGGTGTCGCTGCCCAGCACTCCCAGGACTACTCCGCCTGGTACGGTTCCGTTCCCGGCCTCAAGGTCGTCTCTCCCTGGTCTGCTGAGGATGCCAAGGGTCTCATGAAGGCCGCCATCCGCGACCCCAACCCTGTCGTTGTTCTCGAGAACGAGCTCATGTACGGTCAGACCTTCCCCATGTCCGCTGAGGCTCAAAAGTCCGACTTTGTGATCCCCTTCGGCAAGGCCAAGATCGAGCGCTCCGGCAAGGATCTTACCATGGTCTCCGTCTCCCGCTGCGTTGGTCAGGCCATGGCTGCCGCCGAGCAACTCAGCAAGAAGTACGGCGTTGAGGTTGAGGTTGTCAACTTGCGCTCCATCAAGCCCCTCGATGTTGAGACCATCATCCAGTCCGTCAAGAAGACCCACCGTCTTCTGTGCGTTGAGTCTGGCTACCCCATGTACGGTGTCTCTGCCGAGATCCTCGCCCTCACCATGGAGTACGGCTTCGACTACCTCGACGCCCCCGCCCAGCGTGTCACCGGTGCTGATGTTCCTACCCCCTACGCCCAGGGTCTTGAGGAGATGTCCTTCCCCACCGAGAAGCTGATCGAGGACTACGCCGCCAAGATGCTCCACCTGTAAGCTTTTCACAGCAGTGTGGCAAGCCATAAATGAGATCGTGAGCCCGAAACGGCAGCGGTCAAAAGAAAATGATACACCAAAACTATGCGCGGAGAGGGATCTAGGAGAGCGGATGAGAAAAGAGATTTAACTTTTTGACACATCCATAATGGGCTGCTGGGAGCGTATACCCGCTTCGTTCTCAGCAGAAGGGGAGGGAAACAGCTTGCCCATCTTTTTCTTGTATTATCGACCACGATGCATTAGAGACAGGGAGAGAGGGTATTTGTATTAGTATTACCCGCGTCGCCGTGTATACTCCAAACTTTTTCTCGTTTACCAATCGCGCTGTGCGTGACCGTGAAAGTTGTTACACTGTAACATTATTACCCTGTAACATTGCTCGGGCTCTCAACTCGAGCTGTGATCCGCATCGTAGACGAAACACTCAGGCTGCTTGATATTTGCATGCATTGTGTAGCACAGTCTTTCGAATTTGGTCTCAGAAACAGATCCTGACACTCCTCGATGATTTGCGTTAGCACACAGAGCGTTAGCAGTTGTTGTGAATGATAACGCTCAAGAGTCATAACAGTTTAGTGTCCATGCGTCACCGCCTCTAACATGCTCAGACGAAGGCACAGCTGAAAAAAATGCATATCCTTGAGGCAGCAGAAAGCATGATGATGGCAGAATTGTTAAACATAGTCATGAAAATGCCATCATTAGGGCAATCATTGAGCGTTGGGGGGGAGTCTCGGAAGAGGATCAGGTAGAAGAGCATGTCATGCTATATTAACCATAAAACATCAGCGCTGTCCCAACAATCGCCCCAGTGGCGCAATTGGCACATCTCGGTGGTGGGCTGTTGCAATGGTAGCAAGTAGACCTCCTATGCAATGAAAAAAGCACAAGTCTAAGGTTGTGGGTTCGAGTCCCACGTCCATCGATCTGCCTGTCAATTATTTTTGCTCTTGTCTTGCTCAAATTCCAAAGCAGTTTGATTTGATCACGACTATTCTAGATCTCTGCCGATTGGGACAGTGGTTGTCCCTGTCTGGGCTTTTGGATGTGACGCCAGAGAGCTGTGCCTCCTCTATTTTCACTGCAACAAGTTGATGGCCACATATCCAAAGCGTCGAGTGGCCAAGTGCTCTGGAGAAAGGCAACATTCGTTAGATATATGATCCAAAAGCTCATGAAGGACAATGAACTCGGCTCAAAATTCTAGCTAACGCGAAACCAAGCGTCGTATGCACTTAGACGTCTCGTGTTTGGTCAAAGTCAGGACGTCACTGACCTCGACTGCAATCCACATAGTGGGGCACATTGCACCTCACTTCACCTCCCATCGCGATGAGAAACACGCCTTCATGAGCCTCCTCATCACATCCTCTGGCGACAGTCAACAACACATCTGAGCAGACAGTCAATTCTCGCCATCATGTCGGGAATAGACGCTCTGCTGCTCTCGCAGCGAGACGCGGACAGCCAGCCTGACCAGCCATCATCACCTGCATCAGCATCAGCACCCCGCCAACATCAAGACCCCGACGAACTCAAACGCAAGCTTGAGCAGACGTTCTTGTCGCCTTCACCACAGTTCTCAGAAGACTGGCTGAACAGGCTGCAGCAGAGATGGGACTTTGAGGCAGACTACACGTCGCTCTTCCGTATGGCTCCGGCGCAGACTCGAACGGTCACCAGATTTCACAGGCAAGGACTCGAAGGCAGGGTCGTGGGCTACAAGGATGTGACGTTGCCGGCGAGTAGGGCTACGACGGCCAAGAACTCGACAAGCTTGCTGAGAAAGCCAGCGAACCGTGCGGATTTCGTGAGGGGCGCAGCTGGCTTCTTTCCTTTTGCGCCTGGAGGCTTGGAGAGCGTCGAGGCTACGGCCGCCATGGAGGATCAGTTAAGCAGAGGCGTAGCACAAGGTACCGACAGCGAGGACGGAAAGAACAAGTTGGAAAGAGTGATCCAGCTAGGCAATGAGAATGGTCTGCTTGAGGTGGCCCCGGGGATGGAGAGAGGCATCGACTTTAGCAAGAAAAAGGTTGATCAGGAAGCTGCCCACGCCATTCAAGAAGAGCTTGAGGAAGAACCCGAGAGTGCCTCCGGCCGTCGCAACTCACAGGACGCCACCAACGGCATCTCACCTGATGGCGTCGAGGAGGAACAGGCAGAGGGTGACGACATTGACGACATTCTGCCCATCGAATTCCCTGCTCTCGAACCGCATGGCGTTCTCGCCGCGTCCAGTGCTAGAAAGGCTGGCAAGGAATGGGCGCACATGATCGACATTAACCATTCCATGCCCAACTTCCGCGAGCTTGTCCCGGACATGGCTCGTGAATGGCCTTTCGAGCTCGACACCTTCCAGAAAGAGGCTGTCTACCACCTCGAGAACGGCGACTCGGTCTTTGTGGCGGCGCACACGTCTGCAGGAAAGACAGTTGTGGCGGAATATGCGATCGCACTGGCGGCAAGACACATGACCAAGGCCATTTACACAAGCCCTATCAAGGCGTTGAGTAACCAAAAGTTTCGAGACTTTCGCCAGACATTTGACGAGGTGGGTATCCTGACGGGAGATGTACAGATCAATCCCGAAGCGAGCTGCCTCATCATGACGACTGAGATTTTGAGGAGTATGTTGTACAGAGGCGCGGATTTGATCAGAGACGTAGAGTTTGTTATCTTTGACGAGGTGCACTACGTCAATGACTTTGAGCGCGGTGTGGTCTGGGAGGAAGTCATCATCATGCTGCCCGAGCACGTCTCTCTTATTCTGCTGTCCGCTACGGTGCCCAACACGTACGAGTTTGCTTCTTGGGTTGGTAGAACCAAACAGAAGGATATCTACGTCATTTCTACGCCGAAGCGCCCGGTGCCCCTGGAGCACTACCTCTGGGCTGGTAAGGATATGTACAAGATTGTCGACTCGGAGAAGAAGTTCCTCGAACAGGGCTGGAAGAACGCTCATCAGGCCGTGGCTCGCAAGGACCCTCCAGCACAGTCCACCATGGCAACGCGAGGCGGCAACCCCCGAGGCGGCCAGCGAGGAGGGCCTCAACGCGGCGGACCGCAACGAGGTGGACGTGGTGGTGGTGGTGGTCAACAGCGCGGTGGTAACCAACAAAGAGGAGGAGGAAGAGGAGGAGGCGGCGGTAGCGGACCTCCTCGGGCAAGCCACGCACCCGGGCACATGGGTCGTGCAGGTCGCCCTGGCGGCTTCACCTCCATGGCTCAAGACAAGAATCTGTGGGTTCATCTCGTGCAATACCTGCGCAAGAACACCCTTCTACCCGCCTGCATTTTCGTCTTCTCCAAGAAACGATGCGAGGAAAACGCCGACGCGCTCAGCAATCAGGACTTTTGCACGGCGCAGGAGAAGAGCCACATTCACATGATCATCGAGAAGTCGATCGCGAGACTGAAGCCCGAAGACCGCGTCCTGCCTCAAATCACAAGACTGAGGGAACTTCTCGGCCGCGGTATTGCTGTGCATCATGGAGGCCTGCTTCCTATCGTGAAGGAACTCGTTGAGATTCTCTTTGCTCAGACCCTCGTCAAGGTACTCTTTGCCACCGAGACCTTTGCCATGGGCCTCAACTTACCGACCCGCACCGTCGTCTTCTCTGGCTACCGCAAACACGACGGCCACTCCTTCCGCAACCTCCTCCCTGGCGAATACACACAAATGGCGGGTCGTGCCGGTCGTCGTGGTCTCGACACTGTTGGATCCGTTATTATTGTACCGCCTGGCGGCTCGGATGATGTACCTCCTGCCGCGGATCTCCGTAATATGATTCTGGGCGAGCCGAGCAAGTTGAGGAGTCAGTTCCGGTTGACGTACAACATGATCCTGAACCTACTGCGTGTTGAGGCACTGAAGATCGAAGAGATGATCAAGAGGAGTTTCAGTGAACATGCAACGCAGCAGCTGCTGCCGGAGCATGAGAAGGACGTCAAGTTGGCACAGGCAGATCTGGCCAAGTTCAAACGGGAATCCTGCGACATCTGCGACGCGGCGATGGACGAGTGCCACCAAGCGAGTCAGGACTTCAAGGAGGCGACGACGAAGCTGTACAAGGGTCTTCTGAACACACCAATTGGGAGACGGCAGTTCTGCCGGGGCAGACTGGTCGTATTCCAATGGGACGGCATCCGCACAGCCGGTGTGCTCCTTGAAGACGGTCTCTCGCGGCAGTCTTCCACCGAATCCCCTATGATTCATCTCCATGCCGTTCGGCCGCTGCGCGAGCGCCGCGACGCGACCGACCAGCTCCCCTTCATCCCGACCTTCCGCCCGAAACTCCATAAGCTCCCCTCACTTAACAAGCAAAAGCGCATGCCTACACAGAACCTCCACGTGCCTCTTGTGGACGTCGAGTGCGTGACCCGATGGGTCACCAAGGGCGTGGTCCCCGAGATCTTCAAGGGCGGTGAGCAGATGGCTGGCGCGTATCGGGTGATTAGCGACCTCTGCACGCAGTGGGATGATCGCTGGGACGAGAGCGATTTCTGCAAGGTGAAGAACTTGCAGCTTCAGGAGATTGTGGAAGCGAGGGTCCAGTTGGTTGACAAGATCACCGCCTCGCCGGTGCTCACCTGTCCCAATTTCCTCAAACATGTACGTTGGCTCATCCTCTTTGTGTTTTACGTCCTCCACCTTAAGAGAACCATCTACTAACCAACGACAGTTTGCTATGTGTCACGATGAATGGCTCATCAAGGAGCACATTTCAACCCTCAAGCAGTCCCTCTCCGACCAGAACCTCCAGCTCCTCCCGGATTACGAGCAGCGCGTCCAAGTCCTCAAAGAACTCGACTTTATCGACCCATCCGACCGCATCCAGCTCAAGGGCAAGGTTGCCTGCGAGGTCCACTCGGGCGACGAGCTCGTCCTCACCGAACTCATCCTCGACAACGTCCTCGCACAGTTTGAACCCGCCGAGATCGCCGCCCTGCTCTCCAGCTTTGTGTTCCAGGAGAAGACTGACATCGAGCCCACCCTGACGGGTCCCCTCGAGAAAGGCCGCGACACCATCGTCGCCATCAGCGAGAAGGTCAACGACGTGCAGACGCGTCTGCAGGACATCCAGTCGGCCGACGACTCCAACGACTTTGTCTCGCGCCCGCGCTTCGGCCTCATGGAGGTCGTGTACGAGTGGGCGCGCGGTATGAGCTTCAAGAACATCACCGGGCTGACGGACGTGCTGGAGGGCACGATCGTGCGGACCATCACCCGTCTGGACGAGGTGTGCAGGGAGGTGAAGAACGCCGCGCGGATCGTGGGAGACCCGGAGCTGTACCAGAAGATGGAGGCGGCGCAGGAGATGATCAAGAGGGATATCACGGCGGTGGCGAGTCTGTACATGTAGACGGTTTGGTGAAAAGGGCGGGTGCGATAACGCATCATATGAATAAAGTATAGAAAGGCAGACCCGCCTTCAATGTTTTCCAAGCAGACTTTATAAGAAAGAGAAGAAAGAGAAACTCAGCAACGCCTTTAATCATCCCACCATCCGCCTACAGCCAAATCCACAGCCACAACCCTATGCCCAGGCCTAAATCACGCCCTCAAAGCACGCAGCCTCTGCTGCAGCTTATCCTCCTCCTCCGCGCTCGGCTCGTTAGCCACAGCGCTCACCGGCTCCGCGGCCGCAGGTGTCGCCTGGTTCAGCTCCTTGCTCAGCTCCAGACCCGCGTCATCGGCCAGCTTGCCCAGCAGCTCGTGCACGGCGTCCTCCCCGACCTGCGTTGATGTCGTCTGCGAGATGGCGTCCTGGTAGATCCCGTTCGACATGGCGTACTCCTCGTTCTGCTGGCGGAACTGCTCGAGCGTGCCGAGTGTCTGTAGCGTAAAGTCAGTCATGCCAGTCTACATGTACATACGTGGTATACAAAAGCCCATGAACGAGGACAATCAATCGAGGAGAAGGTAGGGGTGGATCTTACCCTCTCCGGGTTTGAGCTCTTCTGCGCCGCGTTCATCACCCTCGAGCTCTGCGCCATCATCCCGGTCATCCGGTTCATCGCGTTGTTGGCCTGGATCTGACTGGCGCTCAGCTCGGCCATGTCGGCCATCTGATCCATCTGCTGCGCCAGCGCCTGCTTGCTCAGCAGGATCTTGGCCTTTTGGTAGGCCTTTTGGGTCTCGCCCTTTTTGAGGAGCTCCTGGATCTGCTTTTTCAGGATAGGGTCCTGCTTGGAGGCTTTCGTGGCCTCGCGGCGGGCCTGCTTGGCCTGGAAGCGAGCGTTGAACTCGACCTTCATGTCGCGTTCGAGCTGACGGTTGTTCATGGTGGGCGGGCTTGCTGCTGCGGGGTCTCGGTGGTGTGCAGAGGGTAAGAGTGTGGTGTTTGTGGGGCTTAAGGGAAGTCAAGTGTCGTGGACAGATTCGAGGGTATCAATGTCGATTTTTCGTGATGATCGAGGGGTGCAAAGAGGCGTCGTTTATCCTTAGGCTGATGGAAGAGAGGTCGCAATCAAGAGTCGAGGATCATGTGGCCGGTCGACTGGCGTACCGCGGGGCGCCACAAGTGACGCAACGCCGAAGTGCGGCATCTCCGTCTGCACCGCCACAGTATGGCTACCGTGGACTTCAGCCACAGCTCACGCATTCTTGTTGCTCCAAGTACTACTACCTATCTTTGATCTCACACATTCGTTATCAAGTCCAGAATCGCGACGTCGGTGATAACAGAATCCGACCATGGGCAATTTGGACTTGCACAAGCAAGAGGCTTCTACGTTTATGAGGATTACATAAATGGAGCTATGCGGCGTGGTATCGTGTTCATCACTAACACACGTCTATCACCGTCCATTTCCAATCCAGTCGATGCTTCACGCCACTGATTGCGCATGATAGTACAAGTAAAGTATAACGTTAGAGTCTCAAAGGCCCTTCGAGTTGGGGAATAAGCAGCATTCCCTTTGATAGGCGTGCTCCATGGCGGCACGAAAGATGGTTTATAAGCTGAGTCGATGACGACAGTGATGGAGGGCATTGCATGTCTACGAGTACGAACCACTACCGAGCAAAGTATGACCATCGCAGCGCAACCACGAATAGTCGTCTTACAACGCCCAAAGCGAAAAGAGAAAATTAATCGTGCCTCACTACATCACCAGAAATATCGTGCTCTGAACCATGGCTTCGAAAGCGAGACTCAACGTGCAAAAGTTTCCGCGACCGCCTCTGTTAGAACACATCTCGCGACACGTCAAGGTCACGTGGCACGGCACTACCATCGCAGAGACAAACGACGCATACTGGGTGCTCGAAACCCATCATCCGCCAAGTATGCCGCTCTGGCCTGCGCATCACGTCTGATATCGAATGACCTTCCCTGCTGACATTCAGCGTAGCCTACTACATCCCTCCCTCCGCCGTCAAGATCCCTCTCACCAAAACGCCACGCAAGACCTATTGCGAGTGGAAGGGCACGGCAACCTACTACTCTGTGACGCCTCCGCTCGCTGGCGGCGATGGAGGCCAACAGGGCAGCGAGACGGTGCAAAACCGCATCTGGAGCTATGACAACCCGACGAAGCAGTTTGAGCCCATCAGGGGATACTTGAGCTTCTACGCCTCGCCTTGGGAGTGTTTTGTGGACGGGGAAAAGGTCGAGTCCCAGCCCGGCGACTTTTATGGCGGTTGGGTGACAAGCGACATTGAGGGCATTGTCAAGGGAAAGAATGGCAATTTCGATCCTGTTGTCTAGATGAATCTAGTTGAAGTGATGTAGCGCCTTGCCTACTAAGGTCATATAGTGTCGATGTCAGATCGGGTCCAGATTGAAGATGCATGTGTAGTCAAAGCCTCGCCCCCAAAGGCTTGCTAATATAAGTGTCTATTCCGGTCTATCATTAGCCACGTACTATTGCCATGAGTTTTAATCTAATAGGTAAGTCTAGATGCTATCCTCCACCTCCTGCTGGGTGGAGAATGAGCTGGTGTTCCGCTGGCGATCACTCTACATACTTGTAACGCGCTCCTGGTGATATGGGCCTTGATGGCAGATGGGGTAGGTATTCGTAATCAGTTCCGCGATAATCACAATGACTGGGATTGCATCAAATAGCCCGGGGTGAACGGCCCTCCCATCGCTTCCGTTCCGACGACTTTCCTAAATGAGGCCCCGACGGAGGCTGGCATTATCATGGCTTGGTTTCAGGGGCGGCGATCGGAAGCGAAACGACGATTGGACCCTGTGGGCGGCCTGTGTCTCAGCTCTGCCCTAGCGACGATAGTCCGCTTGGACCAGCGGCCCGGGCGTTCGTACAGGGTTTGAGAGCTATTCGGCAGCAAAGGGGCAAATTGTTATTGAGATGACCCAATCCGCCATCAATAAACTAGACAAGGTTCTGGACCAAGATGCCGAGATGGCTTGAATTTCTCCCGCCGTATTGAGAGGGTCTCGTTTGCGGAGCCGTTGAAACTCTGGAATAGGCAAGACTTCACGGTTGGTATAGAGTCCTGGGTTGGGTCTCCCACCACGCACCATCTGAGGGTTTGGGTCGATATTCTCGGAGCAACTGCCGAGGCCAAAGATGAAAGAAGAAGGTGGAATTATGGACAGAATGGTGATACACAATGTGCTCCGGCATTGCTGTTGCTGCTGCCTGTTTGAGCCGTGGCGACCGATGGTGCTGTTGAAAAGATGGACCCAAGGCCTGGAATGTGGAGGACGAGGAGGGAGAGCCACCGAATGTCGCAACAAGGAAAGACACCCCACGACGGCAAGGGGCTCGCACATCCGGTCCCCTAGGCTGGTGTCTCGTCTTGAATACGGAGAGGAAGCGACCACAATAACAAGGGTGGCTGGTCCGCGTTTTACAACAGAGACGAATGTTGCGCAGTTTGTGGAGCAGTACCCTTTGATCATCCGTTCGGAAAGCACAGCCAGTGTCGAGGTCGATCGTTCACAGTTTCACGATTCTAGTGGACTGAAGTTGCACGTGTTTTCGCGCAGGGTCTCCTGTGTCTGTATGCCGGAGGATTTTGCGCTTCTCTGTGCTGCGGGCCTCTGCATTTGGCAGCTCTGCGTCGCAATGCGTGTTCTACTCATCGCATGGAGGGAGTCAATTCATCATTCATCATCGCCATCGTGGAACGCGTAGTGTTATTCTCAGCTGATGATGAGGCCGATGACGAGTGTGGAAAGCCGGAGAAGCACATCGCAGGATGGCTGAGCAAAGTGGGTGCGATCCGTCTCTCCACGCCTGGCCAATGCGGCGTCGACGCTGAAGGAGCTGCGAGGATAGACAGGGGGGAGGGGAGGGAGGGTTAGTTTATTCTTAGCAGCCGGGGCCGCTAGATTCGAGGCTGGTGCGAATCCGCCGAGCAGCGCACGTAGCGGACGATGAACCACCGTTGACTACAGTAGTCTAGCGACACTGGGGAGCTGAACTCTGCGAGGCTTGCGATCATCGTGCATCGCTGCACCGTTGGCTGACGGAGTGAGATATCTGGGCATTGTCGTCATGAGCTTGCCTGCATTCTCGACGACCCAGATAGGAGAGAGAAGCCAAGTGCCTCGTCAGAGCAGGAGGAGGCTCAGGGTTGCCTGACCAGCTGCCTAAAAGGGGTCGCCAACAGGCCTAGGCAGACGGAACGGACGAGGAGAGCAGGTGATAAACTTTGCATGGTCGCGATGCCACATACAGTGTCGTTCCGAGTCGGAGTGGCGTTTGGGCAGAACGGAGAACAACAGAGTTCCGACACAAGCGTGATGGTCGAGAACACGAGGGTCGTTGATGTTGATTTGCGTTGAGTGGTGGGATATGTGGTACTTGGTATGCGGTGCTAGACTACTGTTCTCTGCCTGTGTCTTCCTCCTATAGGCGCTCTTGCTTACGCTCCTGCGCCTGTTCCTTCTTGCTCCTTCCTGCTATTATTGACAGCCCGGCCTCCTGCCTGTACTGTATCCATCATCGTACATATTATCAGGTAATGTGCGTTCCAGCTCTTAGGTGGACATCAGTGGACTCGGGGGGGAGCACTGAATGCAAGTAGACGGCGCTGGGGGCGCAGGTAGGCTCAAAATGGTGTCTCACGGCAGGGGCGCCCCACCACCCCTGCGCTCCCTTCCTCCCAAGTTCCAGCGGATCAAACCCCCTTGACATCCGGATGGCTGCCTGAGAATCAAGGCACAAAAAGTCCCCTTAACTCGCAACGTGTCTTCTACAAAAGAGGCCCTCCCCCCCTCCGAACAAACAGCTGTCCTCTCCGATATGCTCTGAGGTAGATCGGTCCGGCACATGAAGAGACTCTCGGGAATGATACCTGCCTACGTACACACGGTCACACGTTCACGCTTGGCTCCACACTTGGTTGACTCATCTCTTCGCGACACGCCTGCCTGCGCTTGACATCTTATCAAAGCTCCGGCATCCGCATCACATCTATCTGCTGGTTCTCCTTCTCTACCGAGCAGCAACACCCAACTACGCAACATATACTCACAGAACATACATAACGTTCATTCGACGCAAATCACACACCGGACTGGATATCCGCCCCCGCGAACAAAATGGAGAATCAACTCACTCCTGTCGAGTTCGGCCAACTCCTACGCGACATTGTCACACCCACGACCCTTGTCACAGACAATGAATTAGACGCTGCTATGCCTGCTCGCCAGGCAAGCGAGACCCCTTCCGCCCATGATGGCGAGCAGGCAGCCTCTGACAAGAAGCCGGCCAAGAAGCGCAAGTCATGGGGTCAACAACTCCCGGAGCCCAAGACCAACCTCCCCCCGCGGAAGCGCGCAAAGACCGAGGATGAGAAGGAGCAGCGCCGCGTCGAGCGCGTTCTCCGCAACCGGCGGGCCGCCCAGTCTTCTCGCGAAAGGAAACGTCAGGAGACGGAGGCACTCGAGAAGAAGAACAAGCAGCTTCTGGACCTCCTCGTGACCACCATGAAGCACAATGAGATCCTGGCCTCCCACATCCAACATCTTCGAGAGACGGGGGCCATCGCCTCCTCGGAAGACCCCGCTCTCCAAGGTGCCATGAGCATGGCCATGTCACAAGAGCTCTTGAACGCCCAGAACCAACACCAACCGCAACAACAGCAACAATCTACTGTCGACCCTTCCGCCCTCTCCCCTCCCGCACCCCAACAAGATACCAACGACTTCCCATCATCACAAGGCACTCCCGAGCCCGCCTCCAACTCCACCATCTCCCCCGACGTGGCACAATGTCCTGCAGAGACGTTGTTTGACCTGCCGTGTCACATGTCGGCGGAGCGGAGTTACTCGGACCCGAATTGCCTAGCTCTGATGGTTCTCAGTTCATGCTTGGAGTCGACTCTGGCCTACTCTCATCGGCCCTTGACGCAGATCGCCTTGTCCTTGAGGACACGCTCGCGTCTAGCCCCGAGTCCACGTCTCTTGGCGACTATGATCTGGCTGGTAACGATTCCTCGTTCTTCCTCGACGACTTTGTCAGCGCGGACCTCTTCACAACCGAGCCTGTTTCAACGAGCCCTGACCTACAACACGACTACGCAGCAGAAGGCAACTGGAAGTTCTCGCAGGACGACCTCGCCCCCTTCCTTGAGACTTAAGAGCCTTCGTAAGATCCTAACCAGCAGCCCCAATCTGGCGCGTCCTCTCCAGGATGCGACGTTGGTCGCAATGCGGTTGGTATCCGAGAAGAAGCCTAACTCTCAGGAAGTCGGTGGCGCTGTCCAACTGCAGAACACCGGTAAGAACTTGCGCGGTGTTGATCAGCAGCAACTTGAACAGTGTCTCCTTGACACCAAGCTTCCTTCTCGCGAGCTCCTCATGACCCTTTACTGGGCCATTCATGTCGAGTCGAAGCGGTTGGCGAGCGGTGTCAGTGACAAGGGTTCCGCAGAGAAGCGAACTTTGAAGGGTAGCAACAGCAGGAGATCAATGAGTAGGGAGGCAGCGATGAAGAAGAAGGTTCAGGAACGCTATCACCTGTCAAAACGGTCAGCGTCCTGAGCCTGATCAGTAGATCTGGGTGGTGGTTGCATGAGGCTGTTCAAGCGCTGAAGGCCTTACTTGCGCGACCATTGCAGGTTTTGTAACAAATACACTATGATTACCATCAAATATTCTGTCCTGTGATCCACGTGCACGTCATGTCTTGTGACCTCCAGATTAGAGCATGTCAATCTTTTCAATATTACTGCTCTCCAACTTTTCCTCGCCTGACAATTTGTAGTACTAAATTTGACCTTACTCTAGCATTGTGTCTATTCCCGGACGATTGAATCTTGCTCACTATTGTTGAACCACTGACATCATGTTGGAGATCGCTGTTCAATATTGCTGCGATTTCTCGGAGTCAGACTTGCTTGACGTTGGGCGATTGAGACTTTCTCGGGGTAATGAGGCTGCCCCTAACGCGTAGTCCGACAATTTGAATGGGACGACCGAGGCTCTTGCAAAGCCAAAGGCAAGTGCAGGGATATTCGCATCAGTATAAGATCGCAAGACCAAGCCTACATGTTTTCCCCAGCGGTACTGTGCCTGATACATTTCCAAAAACGCTACGGCAAGAAACAAAGTGTGGCGCCATCAATGTCGCCCTGTTGATACATTTTTTCGTACAGACATTTACGAGACTCTCCTTTGCCTCCCTTCCCGGTCTTTATTTCTTGCCGCTGCCACCGCAGCAGCCGCCTCCTGACAGTGCCGACCCCTTCGATCCGGCAGTCAATATCGAGTCGTTGTCGCCTCGTTCCGTCTCATCGTGTATCCTCAGCTCTGTCTCTCGGTTAGTCTTCTGCTCTCTTCTCTTTGTAGCAAGACCCGTGAGAGCCCGTGTGTAGGTGTGTGGAAAGACTCACTGTAAGAGTGCTCATCTCCCTCCATTTGCTTGCCCTGCACCACGTTCTGGCGCAGGATGTTGGCGACGGCGTTGGCGTGCTGGATCGCTTCGGGGATGCTGGCGTCATCGAGGGGGAGTGCGGACTTTTGGCGGAATTCTTGACGGATCTGGGTCTGCGCAGCGGCGAGGACGGGAGCGTCACCTGACAAAGGGGATTAGCCTTGCTGAAGAGGATAGATAGTACGCCGAGGAAAGAGAGCGCGCACCTTGGAAGGCGAGGCGCGCGGAGCGCATGAGGTGGCGGTAAGCCGAGAGAGATTGAGAGAGAGCCATGCTGTGCTGTGTGGAATCGACGCGGAGAAGGGATGATGCTTGCTTGCGGACAAGATGAACGACCAAAGTCGGGAAAACGATGTCGAATCTCGAGAACCGTCGTCACTTGAAACGAGGCAATAACCCTGACCCTGGTACGAAACTGAGACGCCCCCACCAAAATTTCTCTCGCTCCGACAGTGTCCAAAAAAACAGGTCGAAAAAAATAGTCCCGCCTTCTCATTCTCACTCCCCCTCCTCTTATCGTCAATCACCACAAACACCATCACAGCCATGTCTACCATCGAGACGTCGCTCCCCCTCCCCGGCCTGCCCGACGGCTGGTCCGCCGAGAAGGACTTCAAGCCCCTCGGCCAGCTCTCCGGGTCTGTCCAGCGCAGCATCGAGCCTGTCGGTCCTCACTTCCTCGCCCACGCCCGCCGTGCCCGTCACAAGCGCACCTTCTCCGAGGACGACCGTATTCAGGCTCAAGAGAGCGCCAAGAAGGTCGAGGATCTCGATGATGGCGAGGTCAGCGAGCCTGAGGACCCCGTGATCCTCGGCAGCCAGGCCAAGGACTGGAAGGTATGTCCACCTATTTCTCTCCCACCACACTCAATGATGCCAGAACCAGCGAGTTGCTAACAGCCGCCGCAGTCCCAGGACCACTACAAGATCCTCGGTCTCTCCAAGTACCGCTACAAGGCCACCGAGGACCAGATCAAGAAGGCCCACCGCAAGAAGGTCCTCAAGCACCACCCGGACAAGAAGGCCGCCCAGGGCAAGACGGACGACGACCAGTTCTTCAAGTGCATCCAGAAGGCCACCGAGGTCCTTCTCGACCCCACCAAGCGCAAGCAGTACGACTCTGTCGACGAGGAGGCCGACGTCGAGCCCCCGACCAAGAAGCAGCTCCAGTCCGGCAACTACTACAAGCTGTGGTCCAAGGTCTTCAAGTCCGAGGCGCGCTTCTCCAAGAACCATCCCGTCCCTCCCTTCGGCGGCGAGGACGCCACCAAGGAGGAGGTCGAGGCCTTCTACGACTTCTGGTACTCCTTTGACTCGTGGCGCACGTTCGAGTACCTCGACGAGGACGTCCCCGACGACACCGACTCGCGTGACCAGCGCCGCCACACGGAGAAGAAGAACGCCAACGCCCGCCAGAAGCGCAAGAGGGAGGACAACGCCCGCCTCCGCAAGCTCGTCGAGGACGCCCAGGCCGGTGACGAGCGCATCAAGCGCATCCGCAAGGAGGCCAACGCCGCCAAGAACAAGAAGAAGGCCGACCGCGAGGCTGCCGAGAAGGCCGCCGCCGAGGAAGCTGCCGCCAAGAAGGCCGCGGAGGAGAAGGCCGCCGCTGACGCCGAGGCCGCCGCCAAGGCCGACCGCGAGGCCGGCAAGAAGGCCAAGGAGGCCGCCAAGAACGCCATGAAGAAGAACAAGCGCGTGCTCAAGGGCTCCGTCAAGGACGCAAACTACTTTGCCAGCGGCGACGCGAGCGCCAGCCAGATTGACGCCGTGCTCGGCGACGTCGAGCTCGCGCAGGGCAAGATGGAGCCCGACGAGATTGCCGCGCTGGCGGGTAAGCTTAACGGGCTGACCGTCGCCGACGAGATCAAGAGCGTCTGGAGCGCGGAGGTGAAGAGGCTGGTGGATGCCGGCAAGCTCAAGGACGGAGAGGCTGCTCGTCTGCAGTAAAAGTGTCGTGGAGTGGGGAGAATGGGATGACGAAGAATGAAGATCAAAAAGCGTTTGCGTTGAAAAGTAGATTTAGATTGGTGTTGATGATAGACCGTCTGCCGCCATGATCATTCTTTTCTTTCACTTTTCCTGTCTTGAAGATCTCGTGTGACTTGCCACCCCTTCCTCACCTGCTCATATTACGACGGCCGCCAAATTCTATATACACAATAGTCTATATGCTTTTATACCCATCAAAACATGTTCATCACGTCGCCTCCCGATCGAGGCTCTGGCCCTGCACCATCTCGAAATACACGCCCCTCTGCCTCACCAGCCCCTCGTGCGTCCCCATCTCAAAGACCCTACCTCCGCCAAACACAACGATCACGTCACTGTCCCGCACCGTGCTCAGCCGGTGCGCGACCGCCACCGTTGTCCTGCCCTCGCTCGCCTTATCCAGCGCCTCCTTCACCACCTTCTCGCTCTCCGAGTCGAGCGCGCTCGTCGCCTCGTCGAGGAGCAAGAGGCGCGGCTTGCGGATGAGAGCGCGCGCGATGGCGATGCGCTGGCGCTGCCCGCCCGAGAGGGAGAGGCCCTGCGCGCCGCAGGGGGTGGAGAGCCCCTCGGGTAATGAGGCGATAAAGTCGTAGATGTTGGCGTCCTTGCAGGCCTGGATGATGTCGGCCTCGGACGGCTGCACGTGCCCGCCGCCGAGGGCAATGTTCTCGCGGACGCTACCCTGGTAGAGCACGGGCTCCTGCTGCACGAGGGCAATATCGCGGCGGTAGAGGCAGCGATCGCGCGTCTTGATGTCCTGGTTGTCGAATGTGATGGTGCCCGAGGTGGGATCGTAGAAGCGCTCAAAGAGCGCGATCATGGTGGATTTGCCGCAACCAGATGGGCCTACGAGAGCGATCTTGGAGGACGGGGCGATGGGGATGGTGATGTTGCGGAGGACTTTGATGTCCGGGCGGAGGGGGTAGGAAAAAGAGATGCCCGAGACCTGGATGTCTGCGCCGACGGTGCTGGCGTCGAGGGTGTCGGGGTCCTGCTTCTCAGGAGGTGATCCTGCCGGGGGGTCGTTGAGAAGCCGAGAGGAACGCAGTTGGAAAATATAGTTGATGGCGAGTCTCGCTTTTGTGATGCTCTGGAGAGTGTCAGTATCAGGTCTGCAGAGGCTTCATTTGGGGTCGAGCATAGAATGCAGGGGCAGAGAAAGGCACTTACCGAGGTGAACGTGAAAAGAACAGCAGCAGCTTCTCCGGAGAAGATGATGGTGGTGAACACTACGTAAAAGCTGTACGTAGAGTACTCGCCTGTTGATACAAGACGACCGCCATACCTGACAAGGCTGTTAGCATCACACACATACGTACATTCTCCCTCTCTGGTCGCCGAAATGAAACTCACCAGAACCCCAGCGCAAGACCCAAGAACGTCGCACTTTGAGAGAACGAGTAGAACAGCATCTTCCACCACACACTTGCAACAGACTCCTTGGCGAGGCCTCTCATGCTCGCCGCGTACCGCTCCACCACCACCCTCTCCATCCCCAGGCTCGCCACCGTTCGGATGCCCATCACCGCCTCGCTCGCGGCGCCGCTACTCTCCGCGAACCGGTCCGCCGTCTCCTCATCAAATTTGAACTCCATGCGCACCCGGACCCATCCCGCACCAACAATCACCGGAAGGACGCACAGCGACAGCACGAGGCCGAGCTTCCAGCCAAAGGCGATCGAGACGATACAGCTCGACAGGATATTGACGATCGTGGTGAGGATCAACGAAAAGTTGATTGACACCAACTCCTGCAGCGACGTCGGCTCTGTCGACAGCCGCGAGACGAGTGCACCTGTGCCGTTGGTGGGCTTGTCGAAAAACTTCATGTCCTGGCGCATCGTGTTGTCGAAGAGCTCGGCGCGGTAGAAGCGCACAATGTGCTGCCCGATCACGTTGGCGGCATAGCCGCAGAAGAAGTAGGCGACAAAGTTGCCGAGGGCGACGACGAAAAACATGAGGGCGAAGAAGTTGGTCTTGGGGACGTCGATCTTGGCAAAGGCGTCCATGGTGTTGGCAAACAGGATGGCAACAGCAGGGTACGTACCGCCTGGAGTATTCGTCAGTATGAAAGACCAGGATATATGGGCACGGTGAAGGAAAAAACCTTACCGGTGATGATCGAAGTGAAGGCGACGACGGCCAGGGGAAAGCGGAGATTGGGCTGCTCCATGAACAGCTTCCACGTGGCTGACACAATGTTTCTGCTCTTCAGCTTTTCATCCTCAGCCTCGTCTGCCCCTGGTGCATCGCGCGTCGCAACTCTTTCCATCTCTTCTGCCGTCTGCTCCGCTTCCTGCTTCTCCATCACCTCATCGACCTGTCCATCACCGCCGAGATCCTGCGTCTTGACCAGTCTCGCGTACGCGCCATGTCTCGCCACCAGCTCGACATGGTTACCCTGCTCGACGACCTCGCCCTTGTTCATGACGATGATGTTATCGACATCGCGAATCGTAGACAGCCGGTGAGCGATGGTGACCATGGTTCGGCCTTTTGCCACGTTGTTGAGAGCCTTTTGGACGATTTTCTCGGAACGCGGATCAAGCGCTGAAGTGGCTTCATCGAGGAGAAGAATGGCCGGGTTGGAGATGATGCTTCGGGCAATCACGATACGTTGCTTCTGACCACCTGAAAGAGAGCCACCGCGTTCGCCAATGGATGTGTCGTAGCCCTGCTCAGGTTAGGCCGCCTGCTCTTGGAAATATGGAAAGACGATACGAGATGAGGACTTACGTTTGGCAATTCTTGGATGAAATCATGAGCATAGGCAGCTTCGCATGCCTCCACAACTAGTTTGCGCTTCCTCTCTTCTTCCCAATCCACCATCTCGGTGCCCGTCAGGCCGTCCACAATGTTCTGATAGATCGTGCCCTTGAACAGCGTAGGCTCCTGCTGAACCAGCCTCACTCGGGTTCGCAGCCAAGACAGGTTCAAATCCTCCACTTTCTTGCCGTCGAGCAGCACCTCGCCACTGCTGGGGAGATACCATCTTTCGAGGAGACCAAAGATTGTGCTTTTGCCAGATCCGCTAGCTCCCACAAGAGCAGTGGATTTTCTGGCTGGAATATCGATGTCCAGACCCTTGAGAACGGGAACGTCGGGACGAGTGGGATAAGCAAACTTGATGTTGCGAAGTGTGATGGAGCCCTGGAACTCGGGAATGGTCTCGCCATCCGGAGACAGGGGATCGACCAGTGACTTGCGGTCGATGATATTGAACAGCTCCACTGCAGCGGCAGACCCCTTTGCCATGGCGATGGTGGCTGGAAAGATCTGTGTGAAGGC
Source organism: Parasarocladium wereldwijsianum (assembly GCA_036250105.1). Taxonomy (NCBI): domain Eukaryota; kingdom Fungi; phylum Ascomycota; class Sordariomycetes; order Hypocreales; family Sarocladiaceae; genus Parasarocladium; species Parasarocladium wereldwijsianum. Next base: position 193,884 of record JAXOUE010000021.1, on the reverse strand, counting down.
TTGCGCAGCAATGAGAACGGCGAAGATGACGCTGTTTTGTGGTAAGCTTACTTTCTGGATAGCGGCGCTGGCGCAGAAGGAAGAGAGGAAAAGACTCACGTGACAACAGAACCAGGCTGGGAGATCTCGCCGTTCGAGTACATCCTCATGCCCTGCCAAAAGGCCAAGGCGTAGCCAGAGTAGATGGCGAGAAATTCAAAGGAGAAAAAGACGGCATAGAGCAGGGACTTTTTCGCGCCGTGCTTTTTGGCCTCGTCCAAAATATCTTCATACTGCTTTGTCAACCTCGGAAAGGCCCAGAATGCATGGCCCGTCCGGATGGTCGCAAAAGCCTCCTCGGCCAGCGCATTGCTCCTGCCGACAATCTGAAAGACCTTGACCTCGATGACGTGGTCGATGGCGAACGCGACCATGTTGACGCCCAGGTTTACGGGGACGATGCCCATGACGATGAAGGTGAGCTTCCACTGCACGGAAAAGGCGACCACGAAAGCGGTGAAGAACATGGAAATGGAGGAGATGGTGGTTCCGAGCTTTTCAGAGATGGCGTTGGTGATGAGGTTGGCATTGGTGGTGAGTAGGGAGGACGGCGAAGAGGAAGGGGAGCCAACGGTATCGAAAAAGGGAATCTCCTGACGGAGAAGCGCCGTAAGGAACGAGACTCGAAGAGATCGAATGGATCGGATTGCCGTGATGGAACCCAGACACTACAACATTTGTGTGAGTTTGGGGACATAGGCCAAGATGGACAGGACGAGAGACGTACAGTCCAGACATATGTGAGAACGAACTTGGCGATGAAGAGATAGACAAACCACAGACTAGATGATCAGTTTGGGAATCGACGACAGTGAAAACCAAGTTGTGAGCTCACCTATAGTGCGCTACCTGACTCCTGTATTCGCCTGGGGTGATCTGATCCGTGGCAAAGTCGTTGAATACATTGACAAACTTTCCGAAAATGAGGTCCATGAGTGGAAGGGCAGTGCCCGTAGCGATCATGCACACGAACGCGATCACGTTCATAGCCCAGCCTGGACGGTCATTGTATGTGAAGACGCGCTTTTGAGATTTGATCAGTATATGAACTTGAGTGGGGGGATAAAAGTGAAGAGAAGAGACGTACAAGAAGGGCTTTGAAACCACCCTCTTCTGGGTTGGTAAATTTTGTCTTTTCATACTCCTTCTCGCCATCTTCACCATTCGATACCGTTTGGTCAGGAGAGCTATCACGGACAGTTGTCGTCGGCCCGACTCCAGGAGCTGGTGGTGCAGGTTCGACCGCCATCTTTGACTGTTGGACTAGGCTGGAATGGACTTGACTTGACTTGACTGAAGCTGTGGTTTTCGAGGCCAAACCCGGCGCTTTGCAACGAAAAGTCGCGAGAGACAAACAGCGCAGAGCCTGTCAAGGCCTGGCAAATAAAGTGGCTGCAAGAAATGAGAGAGAAAGGCAAGGCGTGATGCTCGTGAATCTTGCAGTGAGGATGACGGGTCGAGATTCACTATTGAGCTTGTGAGAGGTGGATATGATGACACAGACTGATTGGTCGATTGGTGGTGGTCAGCACGATGGCTTGTACGTGAAGAGAATTGAACGATGACTCGACTGACTCCAGCACAAAGAATAGTCTTTTACTCTGACTTGTTATATGTAGATATCACAGCTTGAAGATGAAGCTCCTGACGCGTCTGGAAAGTGGAATCTCAGGCCCGCGGGTCGCGATGAAATCTCACCTTGGGAGTCAGCTCACACTGCCAAGCACACGACAGTCCGATGGGCTCCAACTAGATTGGAGACTGGGGACGGGGCGCAGGACTCTCTCTTTCAAGTTTAAATTTCCCTAGACCAATCGGATCCTGGTGATCCCTGTGTCGCCGTCACCCTGGCATGTGGCCGAGGGACCCCACAAGGAGCCCGCGGACCACGAGGCGAGGCCGTGTTCGGCTTTGCATCCACTCCTCGATTGCTGCGCGTCAGCGTGAAACGGCTCGCATTCGCTCCAAACCAGGCATATTGCAGGTCATTCATCTGTCGAAGCGAATCGTCCAGCGCTGCACACTCGTGGGAATCAGCTACGGCTCCAGCTGCAGCATTCCCTCTCGACATACCTATTCCTCTCCACATCCAAGTACCACGTTGTACATGCCATCCCACAACACAAGAGACCCGTGTCCCGTGCTGCACACTGCACAAGACGAATGAGTTCTACGACTTTGCCTGAAGATCCAGGCCGTCGTGCCGTATGTCCCTCATTCCACAGTGTAGCGCCTTGCATCATGCCTGTCAATAGACCACATGCACTAACGCACGCCGCCTGCAACAGTGTGATCAGTGTCGTCACAGAAAGGTATGAGGGACGTCAGCCCTATGAGCGAGCGGGCCGAGACAGCCTGAAGGATTTCCATTCAGGACAATTCGGATGCATGGATCGAACCGCGTTATGTTCGCCGTACTAAGAAGCTCGCTGCGTGCAGATACGGTGTGACAAAGAATCCCCGTGCTCCAATTGCCGCATTGCCAGTCGCTCTTGCAGCTCGACTGGGGCCGGCCAGAAACCACGAGAGGCTCGTCAAAGAGTTCTCATTTCATCTCAATAGTATGCGTGCTCCTCCTCTGCGGGCCCTCCCCTTCCGTCAGGGACACTCCTGAGTCTGAATCTGAGTTTGAGCCTGAGGACATGTAGAAGCTAACGCCCAACAGCGAAAAGAAGATCGACTCGATAGACCATCGTCTTTCCAGCATCGAGTCTCTTCTCCGGAACCTTTCTTTAGGACAGAACCGTCCGGGACCTTTCCCACACGCCACCACACCATCGCCCAGTGCCCCTGTCAAGAATTCCGGCCATCAGCTGACACCGCAGACCGTCTCATCATCCCAAGAGCCCTACGACAGCTCGGACAATGAATCTGCCTACGGCGGCGATACTGGCTTGATCGACCAGACCAACTTTGCGTCCGAGTTCCTCGAAGACGCCGTCGAGAGGACCAGCTTAAGCCATGTGGACCCCCAGATGATGGATGCTCTGGCGTCCCTCAGGCAGATGGTCGAGCTGGGCAACCAGCGATCCATCAGCCACGGGCCTCGGTTTCCACTCCAACGGCCAGTGCCTCCAGGCGGCATCACAAAGCTGGATATGCCTCCTCAGCACATTGTGACCAGACTCCTTAAGGAACAAAAAAGTGACTTTGCCCCGCTCCTCGCCCGTCTCAGACTCTCCATTGACACAACGCAGACGAGCCTGTCAGTCTATGCAACACCATCTGCGCCACCATTGCCGTCTCCAACTTTGCCGACATTGTCCGCAACATCTATTTCCCTACCGAGGACATCACCGAAGCCCAGTTTATCATCGCCAACGGCGGGCTGTACATGCTCCTGGTTGAAGTCTTTGCGGATGCCGATCCGGAGCGAGCCTCAAAACTAGCAACAAAGGAAGAGTTTCAGCACTGCCTCAAGCTGCTGTGCTCGAATATCGAGACAGCGTTGCTGCACATGCCGCTCTTTCAGTCGACAAAACCGGAGAACGTGCAGGCGTTATATCTGGGCGTGGGTGCCGCTTGTTCTCTCGAACCAGGAAACAGTTCGCCGGAGCTGACTTGTGACCTCAGACCCTCTACGCCATCGACATGTGCCGTCCCTCGGTCGCCTGGCAGCTTCTCTCCACCGCTGCGCAGCTCTGCCAGACGGGCGGCTACCACCGCGCCGAGTGCCTCGCTTGCGATCCTCCCGAGCTCGCGCAGAAGAAGGTCTCCATATTCTGGGAGGTCTACAGCCTCGACAAGAGTCTCTCCCTCCGCCTGGGCCGGGCGAGCGTGATCCAGGACTACGACATTAGCATTCCAAAGGTGCAAAACTTTCACAACCTGGTCCCCGAAGGCACCGGGACGGGCTGGAGCGAGGTCAAATGGACGGCGGTGTGGTTGAAGATTGCGGATATCCAAGGCCGCGCCTATGAACAACTGTCTGTGCTGCGATGTTCCCAGATGATCGATCCATCGTGCTTGTTTTTGCTGATAGTCGCCGCCGCAGGTACTCTCCGCGCGCGCTCAAGGAACCCGTCTCTGTGATCGCCGCACGCGCCACTCTACTCGCGGAAGAGTGTCGCAACATCGAGTCAGAGTCCCAAAAGACCCGAGAGATGGCGTACAAGTCATTTCGAAGCTCCTCCAAGTCGCTCATGCAACTGTTTACGCGAGGCGACGAGCTGCAGTTCTTTGCTACAGCCTGTCTCATCCACAGAAAGATACCGGTGCCGCCCGGCTCGATCTCTCGCTTCAGCGAGACCTGCCTCGAGACGGCGAGGAAAGCCATGAGGCTGCACCAGGACTGCATCGATGTTTTCGGATTTGCAAGTCATGTCCAGTCTGTGTACATACACTGGTGCGTCCCCTGCTCCGCACAAGGAAAAGCCGAAGCCAAGCTGACGAGCACACAAGGAATCTCATGCTGACCCCCTTTGCCCCCTTCTTCATCCTCTTCTGCCACGTCATCGAGACCTCCTCCCCCACGGACCTCGCCCTCCTCCAAGCTTTTGCCGCCACCCTCGACCTCCCCAACGAAGCCTCAGAACCTAGCAGGAAATTTGCCAAGCTCTGCCGTGTCATGGTCCAGGTCGTCACGCTCTACGTCGAGGCCAAGAAGCGTGGGGAGCAGCAGACTGACAACGAGAATATGGGTCAAATCGGGCAGGAGTTTGAAATGTACCTCTCGCAGCTGGGGTTCATGCCCGGACTGGAGCAGCAGCATCAGCTGCAGCAACCGCAGCAACCGCAGCAGAACGGCCAGCCGATGCCGACGGGAGGTGTACCAGCCGTAGATGGCGATGTCGGGATGGGATTCTTTGGTGCCTCGGGTGAGCAGATCGGGGATTGGTTCCGAGGAAGTATGAACATGATGGGGTTGGTCGAGGAGGATCTTTCCGGAGTCGGCATGGGTATGAATTTCCCGCCAGGATGAATGATAGGCGAGGCTTTGCCATATCGGTGCGCGACGTGATTTCAAGAAATTCCTTAAAGTCGCTTGGCGCTGCCCGGATAGTGCCGGCGCCTGTTACCTCGTGTCGCGGTGCCGAAGTCCATCTCCCAAGTCGCCTCAATCCGTAGGGAACCTCGGATCATAGACTTCGTACCCCTCATCTTCCGTATCACTCTCTTCCATGACCAATGTGCTTCTCACCTTTCCCTTCTCCCGGCCCTCTTTCTGGTCCTCCTCCTTCTTCTCCCCCCCAGCACTCTCCACGGGCGCGAACGCACTCTTGAACCCACTCTTCTTGAATCCTCCCTTCTTAAACCCCCCTCCACCTGCTCCTCCTTTTCCGTTTTCTCCATCTCCCGGCATTTTGATACTCACAATCCCGCCCTCCTTCGCCTCGGCCCTCCTCGCCCTCTCCGCGGCCCCGGGATCTCTCACCATGCTCTTCATGTCCTTGAGGCGCTGCTTGTGCGCGTGATCGTAGGAGGAGAGGTGGGATTCATAGTCGTTCATGCGGGCGTAGCCTTTTGAGCAGAGCGTGCAGAAAAAGGACTGGGAGGCCAGGCGGGCCGAGGAGGTGGTTGGTTGGGGGAGGGTGTGGTGACGCTGTTTGGCCTGTAAGAGAGGGTCGTGTGAGGTGTTCCGTAGTGAGAACTTACAGGAGGCATTTCGGAGGTTCTTTAGTGCCGGGCCGGTGAGATTTGGTGAGAATAGATGGTGGTGAGGTGAAGGTGAAGTTGGGCTAGACGAAGTTGATGAGAGCAACCGTGGTGTGGCTAACATACGTGGCTGAAGAAAGTGTGGCTGAGAACACCACAAGGGAACGTTCGGACCGCAAATGGATTGAACAAAGTTATCTATCCTGTGTGTACATAATGAACTGTTTTGATGACCGAAAAGGACTCGAGTTTGTCGAAGATCATTGTAATGACTGAATCTGGTAGTCGCGGCATCACGTGATCAACTTCCGACAGCTCTTCCAGTTCATCCCTACTCACTGTTGATTTCCATTTCACCCTCGAATACACACGTCTTCAAGACTCGTCTTAGTATGAGTCTCGCAAAAAAATGCTTTAGTCATTGTGGAACACCATCTTGGATGTCCCTTTCCTGTGTATGAAACCGTAGCGGCATGCTCCTTGGATGTGCCTTATCCGATACTATTGACTAGCATCCCCAGCTTCGAACAACAGGGAACCCGTTACCTGAGACGTGGAGAAACCAGCAGGGTGTACACTAGCGTGTAGAGTAAGAATAAGGACGAAATATATCTGTAAGTAGCATTATAGTTGTCAGGCTGTCAATCATATCTATGCAAAGTCGTAAATCATCAAACTTTCCTTCCCATCCCCCTTGTTTTTCAACACAATCACCATCTCGTCGTCGAAACCAACCCACTCCCTCCTGGTCTGCTCCCTCTCCCCCGTCGCGCGATCCAAGAGGCGCTGATCGCCATCTGGCAAGGAGTGGACGCTTCCCCGGCGCGGCCGAACTTCCACGCTGCCGCCGGCAGCGGGCTGCGCTTGACTCCCCAACCGACCTTCGAGCTGCCACACCCGAAGCTCCTCCCCGTGCGTGCTCACGCTGACGGCCTTGCCTCGGGGCGTGACCTCTGCGTCGGAGATCCCTGATGTGTGACCCCAGAGACGCAGGGGAGGGGATATGGTGAGGGAGGTCGCGGTGGCGGTGCAGATATGTAGAGCAAGAGTGTTGTCCGGAAGGGTCGCGAGGAGATAGGGATGGGAGTAACTCAGACGGATCGGACCGTCCTCGTGGGCTTCTGATGTCGGACCAGGCGAGATACTATCGCTGGTTTGGGAGGGCGAAGATATCGGTATGCGAGTGGGAGTCGGGACAGTATACGCCACGCGGGATGTCACGACTTCTGGCCGAGAGGAGCCTTTGGAGGCACGTATATCAAAGTCTTGGATGCCGACGCACCAGCCGCTCCAAGAGTCGAAGGTATACGCTATTGATGCGATGGTGGAGGATCCGGCCTGTCGTATGGACAGAGCCAATGGTTCTTTTGTGCTTTGTGACTTTAGTGACGTGAGGACGGTAGGAGGCTGTAGTTGCTGTGTGCTACCGTTTATCGACGGTGATTCGTCCCTTTGTGAAGGCGTTGTTGCACCACTAGATTCCTCGTCATGCTCAACTGCTGTGGGCATGACCAGCGAATACAATGTGATAAGCCCCTTTGGTGTCGCTGTGAAAAGATATGGATACCGATAAGCAATAGCGCTGGTTCTGCCAGTCCGTCTTTCCCCTTGTCGCAATCGCAGTGAGAACTCGGGTGAGGAAATGTGTAATGCCCAGATGCCGAGCGAGCCGTCCTCCAAACCAATGGCAATATCAAGATATCCATCGCCGAGCCGTTGCGTATCAATCGAGAGGGCTGTCGGCTGTGCTGAGAGTCCATCCCCCTCCAAGCTGATCTCGGCCGATAATCTCCTCGTCCGAAGGTCCCAGGACCGAAGACCCCATATTGTATCTACGGTGATGGCGATCCCGTCGACAACTTTGACCAGTGTCTTGCTGCTCCCAAATGGTGGCATTGCCGTCCGTCCTGTCCGCTGTGGCGTCTCTGGCGAGGTATCTGTTGGAAGATTCGATTCTAGTGACGGCGCATCGCTCGGTATTGATTCTGGTGGCGTATCGTTCACTTGAAACTCTCCAAGACGACACTCTCCCAGCGACCAATTATGCTGCAACTTATACTCTCTCTTCCAGTCCACTGTGTTTGCGAGGTCTACTCCTGCATCGCGATACACCGTCGCGGACCCTTTGGTGCCCTTGTTGTCCACCAAACCACCTCTCCGTCCGAACCCCCCGTCTGCCCATATTGATCTCTGGGCGTTGTAGTACAGCTTGCTCTCGTTGCGCGCGTTGTGAGAGGGCACTAACGCCGTGGTGGCGCTCTTGAAGCCGGGGATGCGGTGGGCACGGGGGAGAATGAATCGTCGATAGTAGTGCATGCGCCAGAGCTGCGAGTCGGAGGCGAGAGACCGGAAGCGGTGGGATGTCGGTGTTACGAGGAGGAGCTGACGCTCAGTAAGGTAGGAAAGGATTCGAATTATGAGCTCGTTTGGGAGGCGAGAGAGGACATCGCGGGGCGGTGTGTCGGAAACCGAGGAATGAACAAGATGTGCACGTTTCTTGCGATGGACTTCGTAGTCTTCGTGTTCGTGGTCTTCGCGTTCGTCTGAAGGGCGGCGACGCTTTGCGTCCATGACGAGGGTTGTTTGCTGGTGACAAAAGCCCTGGGTTTTGAGGCTTTGCCTTCTCAAGTCGGCAAACTGAAAACCCAGATAGATAAATGACGAGAGAAGGTAGAAGCGTGTTAACACAGAAACACTCGCGACGGACAGCCCGAGACCCTGGATGACGATAGATGACGATGCGATAACGATAAGAAGCCAAAGGTCGGGACTCGGGAGAAGCGAGAAGGGCTGGGATGTGTCTCAGCATCAGCATCAGCAACAGCAACAGCAACGACAAAGTTTCCGCCTCTCTTCTCAGCCAGCTTTTTAACTTGGCGACTAGACTAGGATCAAACGTAATGATCAAGAGGGCTTTGCACGGCACGGTGTGACACGACACGGGATGTTGAGGAGGATCACCCGTAAAGCGGCGTTAGATTTTGGCAAGATTCCGATCCAGAAACACAATTTCTCAGCGCTGCTTTAGTAAACTCCCCTTCCTGCCACCTCGAACTATGCGACAAGGATCGCAATATCTGTTTGTCTATTTTCTGAGGAATCTCCCACGTCAATTTTGGTTCCATCTGTTACAAATGATCTTGCTAAAGTATCAATGAGCGTCATGATGCATTTGCTGTTTGACACGTCGGTGTTGAGATGATTGATCCCTACGTCTCTACCTTTCTCCCTTCCTCATCTGTGTGACAGCACCATATAACTGATATCCGCCCGAATCTGCTCCCTTTCAAGCTTGTTTCTACTCTGCCTTTAGGAAGGGTAATGAGCGTATAACCTGTGCCTTGATTTTTTTCCCCCCCTTAACAAGCCACTCCCTCATCTTTCCCTTTCTCATGCTCTTCACAGCTGGGGGCCCATTCTCATTCCTGTTCCCGTACACTGACTTCGCTTGAGGTTAGCGATCCGCCAGCATTTACGCCGCAATGCGTGTATTGAGCGAGAAAAGTCAAATTTCGGAAAGAATTTGAGAAAAACCTGCATGACATACATGTGCGTATGCATCATAAGCTCATCCCGCAAGAGGCGAGTTCGTCACTGATGAAGTGACGCAGGTCGTTACAAGGGATGACTACGTGCCCTACTCTCCCAGTCAAGTCTTTGGTATGTGGCAATGCGGGCTATGTGTACGTAAAGGGATGAAGATTAGTTTGAAACATTTTCGGCAACCAAGCTTTCAAAGCTCGGGAGGTGGATCAGCGCAAATGCACATGAGTGCACTCTTCCCCCTGCTTTCTTTACTATCGCGTTTGCCTGTGGTGCTGTGTTCTCGGCAATCGCGCCTCATCCTCAGAAACATGCACATCTTCGAAGACTCGGCACAATGAGATGGTGACTGTGTCGTTGGCCATCGTCTGGCTGGCTCTGTGCATCGCTTTTCCCGCGAAACAAGTCATGACTTCATCTGACAAACCAGGACCAACGCTCTTCAGCGCAAAGGTCATCGCGTTTCCTCTGGTACTTCTTATGAGTTACTCTGCTGATCGGACGCAGATGATGGCAAAAGAAGAGAGCATCTACATTACCTGGATTTTCGCCGCGGTCGCTCTGATCATCATCGTCGTAGCTCTGATTACTATCCGGCCGATTCTGAAGAGTGAGAGCCAGTACCAGCTTGTCTTTGAGCAGCTTCCACAGGCGGATCCGCACATGCGATTATTTGACATAGAACGTCGTAGATCCTCTATGAGGATCATGTTCCGGAATTAGCAGTCCAAAGCTTCTGGATAAGATGTAGGCCGATTCGGTGATTCGATATGCCAAGATACAACAGTGGGTGAGGAGGTCGGGGACCTCGGGGTCTGACAGGTTTGGGAAAGTAGTCGTTCCCCGGACACCATGACCAATTCTATAAGGCTCAGATAAACTCGGCTGACCTATCAAGATATCGATTCTTTCCATTCAAAAAAAAATCGCTCTTTCGCAGAATTTCCGCTGCATCTCGTGATTGCAGGCGACGGCAGCTTTACCCTAACCCTCACCTTTATGTGATAACCCCAACCCTGAGCGCACTCCGCATGACGCCAACCGAAAGCCGGAAAGTTTGGCGTGGACAGCAGCTGAGCTCAACAACGTCACTCTCAATTGGCAAAGATTGTATTGCTCTCAACGTTCACTGCTCTCTGCAGCGTATTTCGGAGAGTCGCAAAAGTTGGCTGTCCGACGTTCATTATGCGCGCTTCGCCCCGGACGTGCCGCCTATCCCTTGTCGAGCAGCAGCTTCCCTGCATCCCGCGTTTCCGGTGATCGGCAAGGCCTGACGGCATTCCTTGTTTCTGTCTCTGAGCCGCGCCCCCAAGGAGCCATGGGCCCCAGTGAGAAGAGCACGTTCACACGCCGAAGTCAGTTTTCGAGTTGCGACGAGTGTCGTCGTCTTCGTGTTGGTTGCGACGCGCAAAAGAATGGCGAGGACGACGCCACGGGGAATGCTTCGCGATCCTGCACGAGGTGCTTCAACAAGAATCGGCCTTGTACTTTTCATGTGCGCAACTCCGTCCCTTCTGCTACCTATGCCTCGTTGCGGTGACCTTTCTCTGGAGTGAGATTGTTCGTGGATGAGCAGAGCTGATACTTTGGTTGCGCAGTGGATCAAAGACGCGAAGTGCACACCACCATCTAAGCGAAAGACTGCGCGAACGCGTCGGCTGACCGACCGGTCCGGTAACTCTACCAGGCCGTCAGTGACGCTTGCCGAGGATGCAGCGTCTTTATCACCTCAGAGCCGACTTGGCCTTCTTCGGAGGGACAGCGAACCGCAGGCGTCTCAGGTAGGGTCGGCTGTTACCGAGATCGCGGGCCCCCAGGGGATGGATTGGCTTCGTAACATCTACGCCAATGGGTTTGAGGCCATTTTTGGATCGTGGATGGGGCGTTACGGCTGTCCTTTTATGTGAGCTCCCCTTGAGCATCGTTCTCCAGCGAGTCTGCTTCAGCAGGGATTCCAACTAACCGGCGTCAGATATGGAGATTCCAACAACGCTGAGATATGCGTGAGCATCTCCGAAATATGCACGCAGCTTGACCGGTGGGTGGCAGAGGCAAATGATGGCGACGATCCTCCCACACCAAGTACAGCGACAAGCGACCGAGACGCCCAGATCGACCAGTCCCTGGAAGCCGTTGTGGCGGCGTTCGCAGCGCGATGGATGCCCTTCGTACGCGAGGATGGGAGCATTAAGCTGGGCGATCCAGTTTTGACGCGGACTCTGTGGAGGATTGCCAGACGAGATATGCTTCGCGTGATCAATAGGCCCTCGTACCGGTCCATGCTCACGCTTCTCCTGTTCAATCTGACTCCTATACCCGCCGATGTATCCGAGGACGAGGAGTCTGATGGTTTGTCTGGCTTAGCATGCGTGCAAGCGGCTCTGCAACAAGTGCAGCTCCTGCGTCGCCGCATTCGAGCCCTGCATTTCAGCGGCTCAAAGATCACCCGCGGATTGACGCGCGAGCCCCTTACCGACGCCAATCAGGAGGTCATTGGTACGCAGGAGTTTATCACCGCCGAGAGTATCGCGTACTGGACGGCGCTGACCTTCGATACCTCGGCGTCTCTTACTCTCGAATCACGGTCGGGTCTCTCTTCGGGTCTCTTTGGTTTTGAGAGCGAGCTGAGCTGGAAGCTTGTGCGCACGTGTGCCAAAATTTTCGATGAGACGGCGCAGACGTGGCAAGACGGCAATGCTGAGATGACGGATGAACGGGCCAACGAGGTCGTTTCGGCAGCCGCTGCATGGAAACTGCTGGCGTGGAAGCTGACGGCAGTGTTCAAGGAGAGCGTCATCGATGGTCATGAAGAGGAGCGAGTGCAAAAGGCGTATGCGAACGTGACTGGAGCCATCAAGGAGTTTAATGGGACCTTTCTTCACCGTCTTGACGCGTGCCAGAGACGGATGCAATTCCTCAGTCAGCAGACCAAGCTGCGCTGGTGTAAGTCGAGTTCCGGCGCATTGCATCTGATTCGAGCGTCCGTGCTGACTGCTTTTCAGACCATCTAATGCTGCACTACAACCTCAGCGTACTGATTCTCACGGACATCATCCAGGCAGCCGATCGTACTGATCTCCTCGAGGGTATTTCGGAGGCGCAGTACGATGCCGAGAGCGCCGTGATGAACACCCTGGTATTTGGTCTCCAAAACACCTACACTCTCACGATCCCAGGATCACAGCCTCTTGGATCTGGACAAGCCATGTCCAACGCCAACGAGGGCAGATCATCCCAAAGCGCCCACCATAATAGCATCTCGTCCATCACCATCCCCCTCGTCGCTGTCGATCCTTACTCGCACCATATTGTTGCTGCGGTGCACCTCGTTCAAAAGGCCATCGATCGCGACCGCGCATCCGGTCGGATGGCATCGACGACTCATCAGAGCCTTCACGATACGCTGGGCCAAACGTTGGCGCACCTTCCTCAGACGAGCAAGAGCGTCCTCAGCGCCGTGGACAAGCACAGGGCCGAGAGAGCGGCAGACTCCATATCATCGGTTTATCACCTTTCCAGTGTCGTCGTGCACGCTGAGTATGCTCGCCATCTTCCAGTCTGGTCGAGAGCGCCTGCTGAGGCTGCTTATGAGGCTGTCAGTGGGCAGTGGAAGAGGTGACTGACGATCAAAATATGATTGATGAAAGCGAGTTGCGGGGCAATCAGATTTGGTGTGTGCGAAACCCAATGCTCGGGTAAATTTCTGTCATGACAGTGAATAACCCGGGGCCTGCGCAGACGGAGCCGGGGTGTCAAACTCGGTAGGCCCCGCTCGCGTCACCGGATCCGGGGGGTTTGGGGTACATATCGGCTCCGGCTCCCGAGTCCCGGATCCGGTGAGAACGCGGGGTTGAGTTTATAAGCTACCCTTTTCGACTTTTACTTTCCGGCGTGTCCTCATTTAATGTCAGGCCATTTTACTGTAATTCTGATCGACTGTAATATTATTCCTTTACGGCTCATAATTCATCCTGACGTCTCTCCATCATGGCCAAAGGGGACTCGACAAGTGTGACCATCCTCGGTGCCGGCACGCAAGGCCGGAGATTGGCATTCATGGTATGCTGGCCACCCAGACTTTGATAAACTTGATCTGACGCGTGATGCAGTGGTCCAGTCAGGGTAATTCAGTCTACCTCCTCGACCTTAGCCCCTCACAACTGGAGGCCGGCTTGGCCGACATCAAATCCTGGACTCAAGAAAACCGCTTCAAGACGTCTTACGGAACCGTTACCACCGGATCGCCTTCTCTTCTGCAGGAATGTTTGCAAAGGTCATGGCTTGTCGTAGAGGTACTTTCTGCCATGTGATCTGTTACGATTGTGGGCACTGGTGCTGACCGTGGCTCTCGCAGTGCGTTCCTGAGAAGCTCGAGCTCAAGAAGGGCATCGTGCAGCAGTTGGACGACCTCGCTCCTGAGAGCGTCATTGTCGCTAGCAACTCGAGCAGCTACACCTGTGGTGAAATTCTCCAAGATCTGACCCTTCGCCATCCAGGTCGATTCTTAAGCGCACACACATGCAAGTCTCCCTTCACCTACCTCTACCGGACAAGAACCACGCGAACTGACGCAAAACGCCAGACTGGCCACCGGAGACACTCGCCATTGAAATCATGGGCCACGCTACCACTGATCCACCGCACATTGCCACCATGATGACCCAGTCTGCCCGACACCACTTTGAACCATTCCACGTCAAGGTTCCCTCCACAGGCTACCTCTACAACCGGTACGTCGTTCTTGATTCTCGCAGTCTTGATCCTCTTGCAAGTCCGTCTAACCGTCGACAGCATCTGGGCCGCCATAAAGCGCGAAGCCCTCCTCGCTGCCTCTGAAGGGGCCGGCACGCCCTCCGAAATCGACGCCATCTTCCGCTCCGTGCTCAAGACCCCACAAGGGCCCTTTCAACTGATGGATACTGTGGGACTGGATGTGGTGCTGGACATTGAGGAGCATTACGCTGCAGATCGGGGTAATTTGCCGGAGGCGCCGAGAACGTATTTGAAGGGTGTAATTGCGGAGGGGAAGCTTGGGCGGAAGAATGGGAAGGGTTTCTACGATTACCAGTAGATGGCTTTGTTTACGATGAGACTACTTTCTTGGCGCTATCCAGGAGTCGAATCAATGTTGTAAGTAGAAGGATTGTCACAGCCTGGCCTTTTCACGATCATCGAATTTCAGCATCAGTCATAATTTGTATTTTAGCATCGCTATCATGTATCTGTTCTCGCCACAGGCCCTGTGCAAAAGTGAGAGGGCTCCACCTCACTCATGCCTCACCTCGGTGTCAGCCCAACCTTGGTTCCAAAGTCATTCGTAACCACCAACCCAATGCTTGCCCTCCAGCCGTCTTCCCCCCTCGCCTCACACCCTTTGAACTCCTGGCACATTCTCACCGTGATGAAAGCCATTTGCGTCAACGCGTACTGCTGGCCCAGGCACACTCTCGGCCCGCCGTTGAAGGCGAGGTAGTGCCATCCCTGTCGCGCCGCATTCTCCCCCAGCCAGCGGTCCACGTCAAACTCGTCCGCGTCGGGACCCCAGACGCTTTCCTGACGATGGTAGGCGTGGAGGTGCCAGGTGACGATCTGCCCCGCGGGTACGAGCGTCGGAGACTCGCCGTCCGGTCCGCCGCCCCGAGGGAGGATGATATCGTGCGCAGGGACGCGCGAGTTGGTGGGGACAACGGGCCAGTACCGGAGCGTCTCCTTCATGAGGGCTTGCAAAAACTTGAGCTCCTTGAGATTCTCAAACGTGGGCTCCGTGTCACCCAGCTCCGCCACCTCGGCCTGCAGCCTCTCCCAGTAGTCTGCCCGCCTCGACAGCACGTTCCAAATGTTTGTCAGGGTCGAGGCCGTGGTGTCCCTCCCCGCGAGCAGCACGGCCAGCAGCTCCCCCCTGAGCTTCACGGGATCCTGCGTTTCTTTCAAGAGCTCGTTCACGACGACGTACTTGCCGCTCTCCTCCGCCTTTTCTCCCCTGCGCCCTTTGCTCTCCCACTCTCGCAGAGCCTCGCGCACAAAGCCGTCGACAAACTCGTGCACCAACCTCCTGTCTTCCCGAAACTGGCTCGACCACGGCAGCCACTCGCCCAGCCGGCCCATACGAAACAGCCACAGGCTGTAATCCTGCGCGCGCGCAAACGCGTCCGCAAACTCGCTCCGCCCGCCGCTCACCTGCATCTCACAGCTCCGACCCCAGAGAAACTCGGTCGCCGAGTCCATCGTCAGCCAAAAGAACAGCGGGCTCAAATCCACAGTGCTTCCGTCCCGCGGGATCCTCCGCAGCAAGTTGCCCACGTGCCGCTCGAGCGGCGCAAAGTTGGAGACCTGGAACCGCGAAAACTGCGGGCTCAGCAGGGCCCGCGAGTGCGCCCACTGCGCGCCGTCGCTGGTGAAGATGCCCTGGCCGAGGAACGCGCTCAGGCCGGTGATGCGCGCGCGCGGCATCAGCCAGTTCTTGACGTCGGTGCCGAGGATGGACTTTACGTTCTCGACGTCGTTTGTGAAGATCCACTTCACGTGCGCGGTAGGGGTCGTGAACGTCTTTGCGGGGGCGACCTGGTCAAAGTTGTCCTTGCGCAGTTCGTGGTAGCGATGCTCGGCCATGGCGGCCATGAGGCGGTGGTAGTTGGGGAGGTGGATGCCGGTGAGGCGGTAGAGCAGGGCGTACCATGGCGAGGAGGGCGGCTCGTCCAAGTCTGGGCAGGGGAGGGCGTGGTGTTGCTTCGCGAGCTGGGCGCGGCGGCGGGCGGTGATGAGCCGATTGAGGAGAGTGTAGAGCGTGCACGCGGCGCAGAGGGACGCGAGAGTGACCTTCAGAGAAGGCAGCTTCTCGTGAAGGACCATGATTGTTGTGTTTGTGTCCTGTTGAACGTCTGCTCACTGATTGTAGTTGAGGACGAAAAGACGCTGGGAAGCTCACGCTATACATGTCGTCGGCCGCAAAGATCACATGCATTGGGACAGACAATCAGCCAAGGCACGTAGACATGCCATTGAACCCCTCCTTTCCAGACGTCCTGGTAGGACAAAGGGTACGGTCGCCTCGTTGAATCATTCCTCTTTCAAGAGTTACACTAAGCGCTAGCCCTCCTACATGGTTGCAACCATGCAGGCAAACCACTGTCGTTATGCTCAGCTCAGCTGAGTAAGATGCACCAGCAATGTACGTCATGCTGAATCTCTTTGGAATAATCGCTTACTGCGTCTCTTGAAGATACAAGAGGCCGGATGCAGGTACAAATATACCAGATCCTGCAGCACGTTGCCGTCTTGATGGCTGCTCATAGATCCCACGTCTCTGGCATCCCCGACTCGGTTTCTGGAGGTGCACTGATGTATATCAATCCTGGTCCGCAATCATTCCGGTGCACAATGCACGGTATACAACACATAGAGACCCTCGCTAGTCCTGCACCTGCATAGCTTGTTGATCCGTGGTACTGGCACTTGTCACAAGACCTCTCAGCCGAATGTGACCTCTCGTGAGGGGGGGGGGGGGGGGTAATCATCACGTATGCGACGGAACGACCATGTACAGCAAATCCAGAAATCCCCAGTCAGAACAAACAACGATGCATCAAAATGCAGCTTCGCGCGCTTTCTTACATAGAAAACTAACAGAACACGCCTACGACCAGCACTTGGCCGTCGTGCAGTAGGCAGACTCAGAGGCCAAAACCTCGCTTTCCAACCTCAGTACCACCGCCATCATGAGATAGCCCGGATCAAACGCAGAAGAAAGACATTGAACAGAACAAAGGGACGGAAAGTGGTTATAAGAAAAAGAAAGAAAGGACAAAAAAAAAGGGGAAACAAAGTGTTGGTTTTGTAATTGAATGCAAAAAGAATTGTCTCCACCGGAAATCGAATCCGGGTCTATCGCTTGGAAGGCGATAATGCTAACCTCTACACCATGAAGACTGATCTCTAACACAGGGTTAGGGATGTTAGCACAGTCAGTAATTTGTGCATATATAGTGCAGCTTAGTATACCAAATCACAGATCGTCCGCCTCCCAAATCATTGACATGATAGACGCCGCCATCAAGGCATCAAGGTGAAGCTTCATTCGATGCATTTTCTGCATGGTACATGAACTTTCTCTATCGAATTTGACCAAATTGCGTGCGAACAGGTCCAGGCCCATGGAAATGAAATGGAATCTCGTGAAAAGACATGATCATGTTGGTCTACAGCCTCGCTCTCCCCTCTCAACTTTTTTATACCGTCGTCACTCTACAGCCCAACCCAATGCAGCTCAGCCCAGCTCGGCCAAGCCTGGTCACAGCGTATCATCCATCACCTCTTCCTCACCTCCGTCGCCCATCCCTCGATCCCCTCCCCGCGGCCTCCGACACCGAGCCCCTCAATCTTCACCCCCTTCATGCCAGGCGTATCGTCCAACCATCCGTGTCCCGCCATACCCCCGGCATTCGCCCGCTTCTCCGGCACGAGCTCCAGCATCGGCAGCAAAAAGTCCGCGATCCGCCGCGCCTCCTCCTCCTTAAAGTGGTACTTTTCCCGAAGCACGTCGGGCAGCGCCCAGTGCCGCAGACGGTGAATGTTGCGCAGCTCCCCCTTCCGGTTGAAGATCTCCTGCGACCACTTGCCCGACAAGCACAGGGCTTTGGGGAAAGGGCCGAGGAGCTCGATAATCTGCGCAATGTGGTCGTCGTCTTTGCCGTACTTGGTGCCGGATTGGGGATCGAAGAGGTAGTCGCCGGTGATGAGCTCAAAGACCTGCTGCTGTTAGTACATGTTGTCACATATCCCTCGCAGAGATAAAAGAGGGCCACATACCATCGCGGCCATGCTCCAGACGTCGGTGCTGGCTCCCCACTTGGATCCTAGGATCACTTCGGGAGAACGGTACTGCCTCGTCTGGATATCGTTTGTAAAGTGGTGGTTGGTCCAGCATGCATTACCGAGATCGGCAATCTTGACGCTGATGAGGTCGTTGGCCCATGCTTCCTCGCCGGCCTTGCGCTTGTCGCCTGCTGATGAAGTGCTGTTCTTATCAAGCGAAATCCCAGAGACTTCGCGGCTCAAAATGTCGCTGCTTGCTGTCAGTCCACTGATCGTCGAACGAATCATGGGTTTCTTGGGTGCCTTACGCCGACTTTTCCCTCGCCTTTTGCTCCTCTGGCGTTCTTGGCTTGCTGCCACCTGCACAGTGTCAGCTCATACACGATCACACCCCGACGTGCAGGCGAAAACATACCCGTCTGCGACCCTATCGAAGGGAACATGTTGGCGTGGTTGAATGATGTGTTGAGAGGTGACGGAAGAGGCTGGCTGCCGGTGATGAGAGTCCTCCGTCTCCTCCTACCGTTCCGGTTGTTCTCCTTATCCGCCGCCGACTCGCTCTTAACGACCTTTTTTACAATCTGCTCCACGTCGCCAATGTCGATGAGGACATTCTCCGGCTTCAGATCCGTGTGGATGATGCCACACTCGCGGTGCAGGTAGTCAAGGCCCAGCAGCACCTGCTTGGTGATCTGTTTGACCAGAGGCGTGGGGATGCCCCTGTGGTTCCATTTCTTAATCAAGCCGAGCAGGTTCTCGCCCAGGACCTCAAAGACCATGCAGACGTGGGTGCCGTTGGGCCCCTTGTGTTCAAAGCTGTCGAGAAGACTGACGACATGCTTCCGGCCGGGGTGGTCCGGCTTGGCCTGGACAATCTTATTGAGAAGCTTAATCTCATCGATAGCGGTCTCGGTGTAGTGGGCGGCGGAGCGGACGACTTTGAGGGCGACGTGCTTGCCGTTGGAGTTGTCGCGCGAGAGCCAGACAGTCGAGAAATGGCCCCAGCCGAGCTTACGTACGACAGTGTACTTGCCGTCCTTGTACTTCTCGCCAACCTGGACGGGGTGGTAGCCGCCCTTGCAGTAGTCTTCGGAATCTTCTTCGTCGGCGGTGTTCTCGGCGGGGTCGTCGATGGAGGAGGTGGGCGATTGTGTCATGGCGCCCATCTGGTGTGTTCTGAGAGGGAATTGTGCGTTAGTGTCTGTGGTTGCAGAGTTTGAGCGACTACTGTGCGAAGGTGACGATGAGTAGACGTGATTGCGCGCTGAATGAAACCAAATAGCAAATCACAGGACGAAACGGAGCGATTTGAAGCCACAGCGGCAGCGCTGGAGTGTAGGAAATGCGTGGCGGGTTGGGGAAGACGAGAGGCTTTGCACTTTGCTGTCGAGGCCCAACGACGTGGGAGGGAGCTTTTGACAGGGTCCACGAGTCGAGTCGAGTCGAGAGGTGGGATGCCACCACCATCACGACGCATCGAGGTCGACACGCGCGGAGCACCGCTTGGGCCCGGCGTCAAGGTGGCAGAGATTGATTGATCTGGCAGGTAAAATAGTACCTTGACTTGAGGAAGCTCATTCTGGGCAGCAGCGCATGTCTGATGCTGACAACTGACGCTGAACACTCTCGCAAGCTGGTAGATGTGGGCGTAGATAATGAGGACGAAGGTGGCGACAGAGGGAACGATAGCAAGTGCAAGAAACGGCCCCGCAAGCGGACGCGTTGAGAATGGAAGAAAGTCGAGGGCGAAGCAAGCAATGCAGACAGGGAGTTGGGCAGAGCAAGGCAGTGCAGAATGGCGATCAAGGACTGACGATGATAGGCGGGGCGTATGGACCTGGAGCCAAGGCGAGCAGATATGCAGAGATCTGCTGGGGTCTCGAGAGGAGGCGACGTGAGGCGAGCAGCTCGAACCCGTGGAGCCAGTAATTTCGAACAAAGTAATTGGCAAAAAAAAAAGAAAAAAAAGAAGAAGGAAAAGAAAAAGGAGAAGAGAGGTGAAGACTCCAAGTGAAGGGTGTGCTCAATGTCTTGCGCTGTGCGGTGAGAGCCAGCTGGATGAGGACGAGTACGAGGACGAGGAAGAGGACGAGAGGGATAAACGCCGAGTGCCCCTCTCCCCCCCTCAGGTCTCGCTGTGAACGGCCACTGAACGTGCACTAAAATCGCCTCGAGAGGTGCCCACTGGAGATCCACTATGGCCCAGCGCTCCAGGGGGGACCCGCGGCGCCAGCCCCTCATTCTGCATCTCACACAACCCTGACCCTGGATAAGTCCAGCGACCAAAAGATGAGTGACGTGCTGATGGGTCTCCAACCTGGTCGGTCACTCGACCCCGTGTTCTGAAAAGGCTCGCAAGGCCTTGAAAGGGGCAAAGAAGATGACAATGGCTAGCCGGACTTGCCGTTGGCGCTCTCATCCATGGAAGATAAGACAATGCCAGTTTTGACCGACTCCGGTTCATGACTTTTTGCACCGCCCAAGCCTGGCTGCTTTCAACCATACTTCTGTCGCCTTGAAATCGCAATGTCTGCAGCTCTACGGCGTGTAGCACTGCACCACCGCTCGTAGTATTGATCGCTTGATCACGCCACTCTGGATCTCTGAGTTTTCCAACTGTATTTCCAGAAGTCGGATAGTCTCAGTCGGGTCAAAGGCAGTAACGGGCGCATTGCCTTCTCGAAACCGCTCTTGGGCTGCAAGTCGTCCGTGTCCCGTCTCTCAATCTCTCGCCCAGCGCATCGTGGCAAGGAAACACCCCAACTCGTTTGTCACAAATCAATACCGAAAAAAGCAGACACAAGAAAGCCAAAAAGAAAAAGAAAAAGAAAAAGAAAAAGAAAAAAAGAAAAAAAGAAAAGAAGAAAAAGAAAAAGGGATTGTGTACGCACCCAGCCTGCGCGCCATCGTTTGTGACAATCGGCTTCAACGCCTCCTTCTTTCTCTTCTTTGCCATCGCGCTATCCCCGTTGGCATCGGGCGCGGTCGCGGCTGGGGTCGCAGGCGTCGCCAGCGGCGGCTTCTGGTCCTCTCCTGTCGTCTCGGAACCGGCCATTTTGTCGAGCCTGTTGGTAATGCCTGGAGCTTCTCGATGCTCAAAGTATCGTGTGTCGACGCGGAGATGTCGTCGGCTTTGGGTGACGTCGAGGGTTCAGTAGTGAGAGAGGCTCGTTCGCTCGGACGTTGTCGCTGTTGTGTTGGCGATGACTCGGTACCATATGCTCCTTTCTACAGACGTGCTATGCGAAATGCGCCCAAGTGTCAGCTTTGATCATATCAATTGTGAAAAACATGAACGAAACACAAAACAAGGTGGTGAAGCTCTCTGCGTCCGGCGAGCCCGAGGCAAGCTGGATGCGGCACATGTAAAGGGCTAAAGCCACGAGCCGTCAACCTGGGCTCTGCGCGACCATTCGTCACCCTCGCATGCGAACGAGGAAACGAAGGAACCGCAGCCTGTCTCTTGCATTCCATTGAAGCGGACACGGCGGACCGTTCGAAATCGTCGACGGCGTCTCGACCACCTCGTTGGGATTCCCATCGCAGGCTGCCGTTTCGTTCGTGCGGCTTTTTGCGATCATGACGCGCTCGCGCATTCCAGAATCCCCCACCTTGTCGAGGGATCGATCCCTCCTCCTCTCCGCTCCCAATGAGAGAAGGAAACGTGATGCAATGCGAACGTACCTCGTTCAGTAAACTCTGATCCAAAAGTCTACACTTTGGAAAACTGTTTTTCTTTTTCTTTAAGATGTCAACCAAAAGGCAAGGTTGGGACAAATATGTCGAGTCGTAAGGGGAGGAAAGTTGAGGTGATGGTGGCCTGGGAAACCAATGCAAACAAGCAGATAGGGGAGAGGAAAGACTCGTCAACTTTTTTCAAATGGGCAATTCGAAAGAATGAGAGCGAGAGAGAAGAGAGTATGGTAGTGTATGCGTATGAGTGAGACAGGCAGAGAGAGAGATACAACGAAGTAAGGAAAAAAGAGGGGCGGCGCGGACTGAGGAAGAATGGATAATTAGCAGAATCTAGCGTCCCTGTCTTGTTGCTGCTGTTGCTGTTGCTCTGATCTAATACGTTGAGAGTGAGAGTGGGAGTGAGATCACCAAGATGGCGGGTGGCAGGGGGGAGGCTGGTGACGACAGAGGGGTGATGCTTGCAGAGTGGGGGGGGTCGCAGAGAGCAGAGCCGGGCAGGGGTCACCTATGGAGATTAGGCTGGGCTGGGCTGTTTGCGGCTGGTCGGTTGGGTGATACCGTTTACACTAGGTTAAATCCTTGATTCGATTCGATTCCTGAAGAGTTTTGATCTGGGGTATCGTGGCCTATATCTGTTTCCTCAACTGAGATATAGCATCGCAGTTGGCAGTGGAAGCTGCTGAATCGGGGAAGCAGAGCGGGATGACGCGCTGCTGGGTAAAGTGATCCCGAACAATCATGCTACCCGCGTTCATCATTGGCAGTCAAGCTACCCTGGATCACGACATTCAATCTCCCAGCTTGCTATGTTGATGGCGTGATGACTCGCTTTCCTGTCATGCTCAAATCTCGCATTTGCCAGAATCAACCAGATATCGCATGTAATGTCAAGAACCGATCGGAATACAAGACCAGGAGGCAGATCTCATTCCTTAATGTCAACTCCATGCGCCCAACCCAGTCCTACAAAGTACATTCTGCCCCCGAAAAGGCCGTCCCCACATCCACCCTCTCAGGTCGTCTTTTTCTTCTTCATCGTCATCTTGCGGAACGCTTCCATACCACCGGCGCCCAGCGGCCTGTGCTCCGAGCCCCTCGCTCCGTCGAACGTGCTCTTGGGCGCGATCGTGTAGCTGGAAGGCAGACCGCCCGAGCGCGCCTGGTTGTTGAACTTGTTGGAGGCGAGCAGGCGCTCCCTCTCCGTGAGGCCAGCCTGGGCAGCCGGGCGTTGCGTGAGGCTGAACGGCGCGCTGGATTTCTGCTGCTGCGCGAGCTTGGCGGCACTGTGAGAGATGGGTGTCAGGGCAAATCCAGTCGGAACGTAGATAGAAAAGCTGTTGAGAGAATAATAAAGACAGAAGTGGAACAAACCTGTAATCGTAGTCGCGGACCTCGACCGCACGCTTCTTGTAGTCATCCGTCCGCTTGAGAATCGGCCGGCTCCACTCTCCCAGCAGCCTCTCGGCCATCCTCTTGATGCTCGGCTCAGGCTTCTTGCTCCTCGTGTAGAAGAGCACCACCTTGCCGATCCCGCTGCTCAGCAGCGTCTCCTTCTCCACGTTGAGCTTGGTGAGCGCCGTGAAGAGGTCGCGCTGGATGTTGAACGCGGGGAGGGACCCGTCGTTGAGCGGCTCGAGGAAGAACTTTACGTGCTGCAGAAAGTTGGTCTCCGGGTCGAGGATGGCGTGCTGCACGTTGTTGCGGTTCATCACGGCCGTGACCTCGGGAAGGAGCTTGAGCTTGTGGAGGGCGGGTTGGCCGTTCTGGCGGGCGTCGTTGTCGTTTTGGCAGGCGGTGTCCATGGCGTTGGAGAGTTGGGCGAGCTGCTCGTCGATCTCATCCTGCAGATCCTGGGGGGTTGGTTAGCATCCGTCAACACACACCGTGAAAGCAGTTGGTGTGAAAGGGGAATGGGAAAGTCGTACAATCTCATCCTTCTTCTTCATGCGGCGGTTCGCGTTGGGTTTCTTGATAGCAGCATCCAGCTGTCGGTCGATCTCCCTCTTCCTCTGCTCCTCGGGCGACAGGTTCTCCTCGGGCTCGGGCTCGGGCGTCGCTTTCTTAGCCCGCGGACGCGCCTCGCCTGTCCTCCTTCTCCTTGATGGTGCCGCGCTCTCCGCATTTCCATCGTCCATCTCCACGTCCTCATCGCGATCCCTGCGCTTCTTCTCTCGACGACCTTCCCTCGGTTTGCGGACCGGAGCCGCCTCGCCCTCTGCGCGCTTGCGCTTTGATGCTTTCAGGGTTCGCACATTGTCTTCGTCGATGTCGATGGGTCTGTCTTCGATATTTGCGGTCTCTGGGTCGTAGTCCTCAAACTGGTTCTCGTCAATCTCGGAGAGGGCGTCCGAGTCGCGATCCGAGTCGGCTGCTGCGAGGGCGTCCTGGTATTCTTCCTCCTGGCCATCGTTGACGGGGGCGTCGTTGGCCGCTGGCGACCTCGCAGGAGAGCCTGCGTCCGACATGGCGAAGCTTGTGAATGTGACTTTGCTGTGGCGGGTTGCGAGGGGACCGCGCGTGATGGAGAATATAGAGAACCGGTATGCGGTTGCTGCAGAATGAGGGAATGGATGTCGAGGAGGCGTCAGTTTTGCTATAATATGGCCCAAGGCTGCCTCTACTTTCTTGCACGAAGCTGCTGCAGCGCTCGCGGTCGTCTAGCGCCAGATTCTGCTGACATAATCATTCAGCGAAGCCGAGCCCCACAATAATCCGGGCGACGGGCCAACCTGCAGGTTTGTTTACTTTCGAGCTGTTGGAATCTTCCGTGGCAATCGATAAGCCTGGGGGGGGAACCACTTGAAGGAGGGAGGTCACCTTTGGTTGATAAACCTGGTTCCTTGCCTCGAGCTGCGTGTCCATCAACTGCCTGTCTGCCCACCTGCCTGCCTGCCTATCATTCTTTTCGACAAGCCAGCTTCAGGCACATACCACACCTCTATTTGCAGATCTCGCGACCGTTCGCTTTGCCACACCCGTCGGTCTGGTCATGGAGCGACGCACGCACGAAGGATTCATGGACTGGGAGTGGCAGAATGGCGGCGCCACAGACCCGACCAGTCCTTTTACGCAGACTGTCAAGAACCACCAGCAGAGTCAACAAAGTGGTACGTCACCGTCCGATGATTATGATTGAGGAAACAACGCCTCGCCAGCTGGCGACCGGAAATTGGCAATTTATCT
The DNA here is from genome assembly GCA_036250105.1 of Parasarocladium wereldwijsianum. NCBI lineage: Eukaryota > Fungi > Ascomycota > Sordariomycetes > Hypocreales > Sarocladiaceae > Parasarocladium > Parasarocladium wereldwijsianum. Next base: position 169,017 of record JAXOUE010000021.1, on the reverse strand, counting down.
TCTTTTGTACGGCCGGTTTTCTAACGCAACCACCTGTCACAGTCTTTAGCTCGCCCTCGAAATTGTCATCTCGGCCGAACCTATTCGCTTCCCTCAACAACACGCCCATGCAGCCTTCCTCACCAAACAAATCACTACCACCGCTCCCGCAGGTATCAGCCTTTGCGCCATCATTACCACCAAAAACCACGGCCTCCGTGTTTCGCAATCCCGCCTTCACAACGCCGCGCAAACCCTTCGACGAGCAGGTCTTTTCGGAGCAGGAAGACAGCCCGGCCGGCGCATCAGACGTGCCCTTTGATACTCCCGAGAACGACAGGATCGGCGGAGACGTCGTCATGGGCGGCACCATGACCCCCAGCAAAATCGACAAGAGGGAGCGGTTCGCGCGAGCCGCAAAAAAGCACACGCCTGGGCGGGGCGAGATCAGGTCCCACCGCGAGCTCGCTGGTGGGGACGTGGTTCGCAAGAGGAAGAGAGCCAACCTGGATCGCGACGTGAGCAGCGTCGCAAGGAGGATGCAGCAGGAATGGGACGACTCGGAGGTGGATTCCGACAATGGTGCTGTATCAAACAACATCACCCTGCGGCGCCGCCAGACCTCCAAGAAGCACCAGCAGCAGCAACAGCAGCAGCAGCGCGGTGTCGTGGGCAGTGCTCTGCATATGATGGACCAGTACCCCTACGCGCCCGACTACATATACCGCTGGATCCAGCTGCTCGTCAACTTTTCGATCGTGGCCGTGTTTCTGTACATTGGGTGGTCGATCGTCGACACGGTGCGGTCCGACATTCGCAACGCCAACGAGCTGGCGCGGATGGAGCTGCTGGGCAAGATGGCCGAGTGCACGGAGCACTACACGGTGAACGAGTGCGCGCGAAAGGACCGGCCGGCGTTGCGGGCCATGTGCGACCAGTGGAGCCAGTGCATGTCGCAGGATCCAGAGGCGATCATGAGGGTCAAGGTGACGGCGAAGCAGGTGGCCGAGATTCTGAATGAGTTTTCCGAGACGATGAATCTCAAGGCTTGGGTAGGTCTATCTATGCTTCTTCAAGCAGTAAAGGCTGTGTGGAAACCAATGGATGGCTGACGTGTCACGCAGGGCTTCTTTTTTGCCGTGCTCTGTCTCTGCGCATTCGCAAACAACCTGACGTTTGGCCGCCACGCGACCACGCACGGCCCTCCAACCCCTCAGCCATCGATGCCGGCGTCGCAGGAACCTGCCGGACCGCCGGAAGCCGCGCCGGGGTTCATGTGGGTGCAGATGCAGACGCCCAAGGCCCCGCGGCACGCGCTGCTGGCGGACGCGGACACCGACGATACTGACGCGTCGCCCTCGCCGCCCAAGATGAAGCTCCTGGCTCCTGGCACGCCATCGAGCAGGAAGAGTCCGACCAAGATGTTGAGGGAAAGGGAGAGGAGTCCTGTCAAGTATGGAACTCCGGTGAGGCGATATTGAGGCAGGGGATCGGGATCGGGGCAGGAGAATCAGGCGACAGAGATCAATGGCATCAGGGAACACACGGTGTAAGGTGCATGGTAAAAAAAGGAAAACGGAGGCTGGCTGGCGTTGTTGATTTTTCCTTGGATGATAGCACTACTGGGTTGGAACGAGACGAGAGTCTCTGGCGTGGTTTGACACCACTTTTCTGTTGTGTTCAGAGATGAAAAGAATCGTCCAGCGTACCATTTGATGCATACTTGATTTGTACACCAACTGAACTGTTCATGTCATGATGTCCACGCTGTGTCTAGGTTGGACTCGAGATATTGGCGGGTAATAGTCTGTCTAGCAAAGTAGGAGGCGAGGCAGGGCGTGGAATTCGAGAGAAGGCGATTGGAAGCTGCTGGGTAGCTAGCCCTGCCACGAAGCATCGACCAACCCAAAGCCGTCGCCTTGCAGAGTGGAGATGATAATGATGCGCGTCCATGCGCCGTGACAACATGGGCGATTTTCCGGGCTTTCGATTGGCGCAGAAGGGAACGTTGCCGATCACCCAGAGGAGGTCAGATTGCCGGGGGTTGGGAGTGGTGCCTCTGTCGCGTCCTCGGCTGGCAACCTCAAGCAGTCTGTCTGGAAAGCGACCACCGGCAAATGGCACATGGCAAACGGCAATGGAAACGAGGAGTATTGGAATGCTGTAAGAAGTAGTCAGGACATTCGACGTCCCGATCGTGGTAGCTGGCGCTCATCCCAACATGGACGATTGTTGCTTGACGTTGTGGTGGAGCTTTGCTGCAGCCTCGACTCGAACTTCTCCAAATTCCGTCACCGTCGATCAGATCAGCCACACTTTCACCACATCACCCACCTTCGCAGAATATCTGAGACGACCATCTTTCCCATCACGACCTGGTCGTTCCTAGACCTGGACCTATCCACCTCCCTCCCACCCCCACGGTCGCGCATCCGCATTCCCGACGCCCTCAGACCCAAACTCGATTTCGCTATTGCTGGTTTCTTTTCCTGCCTTTTATCGACGGCTCACGCGAACCAAAGCTGCACGGAAACACACACACCCTCCCCTCCAGAAATCCACAAACGCACCGATCCCCAGCCACAGCCTTGTCATCCTCGCTCCACAGCCCATCTTTAAACTTCCGCGCGCCCTCGCTTGCGTCCGCGATCGCGATTACCCAACGCGATCGAGGCCCCTCACTGTGAACCGGACTTTCAACCACGACGACGAGTCCGCACCATCAGCTTGAGCCCAGGGCCATAACCACCATCCGCGAAACGAGAGGAGAGAGAGAGAGAGAAACACAGAGGGTGTGACCGAAACCGAGATCGAGTGACAGAAAGCGCGGGATAGATAGAGGAAGAGAGGGAGCCAGCACACAGCGACAACGCAATCGTGGCACCCACGAGGAGAAGGAGGGAGTCCGCCGCTGCCAGTGAGGGCCAGCGGCGCGACAGCCAGGATACAGAAAACACAAATACTGACGCCATGGACGTCGAGGACGAGAGCACCGGAGGCACCCCCCAGCCCACCTCTGCAGGCCAGTCTGGCGCTCCCAGCCAAGGCAATCCCACGCCCGGCAGCAGCTCGACCGGTCTGTCCACGAGCGCCCCAGCCGCTACGACCAGCTCAAGCTCCAAGAGGAGACGGGGCCTAGGCATTGTTACGCCCAACGCCTGCACGGAATGCCGGAAGAAGCGAGCAAAGGTAGGTCGGCATGTTATGGTACTGCAGCGAGGAGGATAGACGCGAGCAGACAAGGAAAGATGCAAAAAAGCTGACTTGAGCCAAGTGTGACGGTCACCACCCGTGCGGTCGTTGCAAGTCCCAAAAGGACGCAGAGTGCGTCTACGAAGTTCCCGTCCGCCAGTCCAAGGAGACCCTCCGCACCGAGATCGAAACTCTACGCTCCCGCCAGCGCTCGTCTGATCAGGTCCTCGGTGCCCTCTCGCGGCCCGATCTCTGGGAGCAGGTCCTCGCCCGCCTGCGCGATGGCGAATCGGTCGAGAGCATTTCCGACTGGCTCGGTAGGGCCCTTCCGGCGGGCGCACACGGCAACAGCAGCGGTCAGAATAATGGCAACAGCAGTAGCCATCATGGCGGCGGCGGCGGCGACGGCACGCCAGCAAGCATCGGCGTCACGGGGCTGCCGCCGATGGCACGGCACGAACCCATCAACGCACCGGGCCCGACGCTCGCTCCCATTTCTAGCTTCATGAGTGGCGGCGTAGGCGCGTTTGAGCGTGAGCCCGCACCGCAACTCGCGCCGCTGAATCTGAGTATGAGTCCCATGATGCCTCAGCCCAGCGGGCCGGGACCGCTGCAGCAGAGACAGGATCTGGGGCCGAGAACCGACAGCAATCAGAGCGCCAATAACGATAACAGCCCTTGGAACTTTTCCTCGGCCAGCCACCCGGGTTCGACGAGGAGCAGCTCCAACGACAAAATGAACTGGCAGCACACGAACGCGCCCTCCCACATGGATATGCCCCCAGCGCCGCAGCACTTCCGTTCCGGGTCCTGGGCGCCCGACAGCCACAGGTACGACCACATGTCCGAGAAGATGCCGCGCTTTCGTGGCCTCGAGCTCATCCTCTCGCCCCTCAACGAGCCCGAGATGCGCTCCCAGGCCCGCTCCTGGACGACCATCACCGACGACACCAATCTGGTCCAGCACCTCCTCGCTCTTTACTTCTGTTGGGAATACCCCACCTTCGCCTCGCTCAGCAAGGAGCATTTCCTCCGAGACTTTCACGACGGCCGACACCGTTACTGCTCCCCCGTCCTCGTCAACGCCCTGCTGTCTCTGGGCTGCCGCTTTTCCAAAAAGCCCATGACCCGCGCCGATCCGCAGAACCCATACACGAGCGGTGACCACTTCTTCAAGGAGGCCCAGCGCCTGTTCTACCAGGAGCACGACCACCACTCGCTCACGACGATCCAGGCGCTGGGCATCATGTCTATCCGCGAGGCCAGCTGCGGCAGGGACTCGGAGAGCTGGTACTATGCGGGACAGAGCATACGGCTGGCGATTGAGATGGGACTGCACCGTTTGCACGACCAAGGGGATGAGGACGAGCTGGCGGTACAGGCCGCGACGTTTTGGGGAGCTTTTGCTCTCGACCAGTGAGTTTCTTTGCTCTTTGCCTTGAGAACGAATACGTCTCTGGGCAAAGACCCCTGGGGTAAAATACCTTGAAATCACCCGAGAAGAGGCTGACAATCTAGTGCATGGTCACTGGCGACTGGATCACTCCCGCAATGCTCGTGCTTTCCTCACCTGCCCCCGAAACCTGCCATCATCAACGATATCGAAGCATCTCTCTGGGTGCCTTACACTGATGACGGTAGGTGCCGGTATAGGGAGGACGTCCAGGAATATCGAGCTGACACACATACAGGCGCGCCAATGCATCGATCATCGTCGCAGCCCTCTAACGTTAGGTCTGTCTACAAGTGCTTCTGCGAGCTGAGCGAGCTGGTGCACCAGTCTCTCTACATTCTTCACTCGCCGGGGAAGCCGTTGAATGCGCGGGACCTGTTGAACATTTACACCCAGTACCTCAACTGGTATGATCGAATACCGGAGGTGCTGAGGCTGGGGCACAACTTTACCCCAGCCGTGTTGTTTGCCCAGTGAGTCTCTCTTTTCTTTTTTTTTCCTTCTTCTTTCTCTCTCTCTCTTTTTTCTTTCGCTGTCAAGTTGTGGATGTTAAAGTCCCAAACATACTCTTTAGCGGTATTGTAATTGAAAGAAACCGACTAACAACACCAGCATGTACTACCACTTTGCGATTCTCCTCCTCTTCCGCCCTCTTATCAAACTCCGCATCCTTGGCTCCAAGATTTCTCCCAGAGACGTCTGCACCCAAGCCGCCGACGCTATTCAAGGCCTTCTCAAATCCTATTCTCAACTCTATACCCTCCAGCGGACGCCGTCTTTTGTCCCCTACTTTGTCCTCACCTCTGCCATCATGCACCTCGCCATTGCCACTCCCGACAACACGGCCACCTCAGAAGAGGACTCCAACACGCAGCAGCAACAACAGCAATCACAACAAAAACCAGGAGCGTCACGGAGCGCCAGTTCCAGCGCCCCCGACACTCCCCAAACCTCTCATCACTCACCAACCACAGCTCGAAAACTGGACCCACGCGTCCAGGAATCCCTCACGCAAGGTATCAAGGACCTGGAGGAGATGGCGCCCTGTCATCACTTTGCCGAGCAGGCCCTCAACATCCTGCGTTATCTCGCCAAGAAATGGAACATCGAGGTCGACGTCGACAACGGGCAGCCGCCGCCTGAGGGATACGAGCGGCTGGTCAAGCCCTTCACGGCGAGCCTCAATTTCTTCGCGCCTAACGTGCCAGCGCAGGACTTTAACTGCTCGTGGGGCGAGCTGCTGCCTTCTGGAGGCCCGACCGGCAGCAACAACAACGTCAACGATGGCAGCGACAGCTATGGCAACGGCGGCGACGAGAGGGGCGGCGGACCCGGGATCGGTGGAGCCGCGTCGGGAGGCGTGGCTAAGCAGACGAGGGTGGCGGCGGAGAGCATGGAGAACCCGCTGTTTTGGCCTTTCCCTATGCAGGGGAGGCCGATCTTGCCGGGGGGCAAGGCGTTGCAGAGAGCAGGGTTTGCGTTACTGTAGTGTTTGGGTATTGCTAGAGAGAGTGGATATTCTTTACAGGGGAAAAGCGAAAAGGTGGAATGGAATATGGTTCGAGTGTAAGTTGTTGTATGATTAGGAGAGCCGTTATGGGGGGATATACCCGATGGAAGAGGACGAGAGGTCTGCGAGAAGCAGACACAAACTGCTGGACGGAATCCAGCTACGAGGGGGCTCTCGGTCATCTGGAGGTATTCAGCCTTTGAGGCATGATAGAGACGCCAAACATGAGACGGCATGGCAAGGAGAAGCAGAAAGCCTTGCTTTGCAAGGGTTTGAGTAGTCTTAGGGATGTTGAGCAGATGAAAGAACACGCATCTTGCTCTGACGAGCTTTATCCCCCTTCAGTGCGCTTGTCGAGATTCGCCACCTCGTTCTTCGGGATTGCTTTCTGGTGTCCACGTCGTATCGAAATGCCTCCCTTCGGCTCTGTATTAGGGGTAACAAGGCGCTCGCGCGCATCATGTGTCTGAGAATGCCGGGGCTCGCTGGGCAAGAGAGGCAATCCTTGGCGGGTGACTCCCGTGCTGGTTTCGGGTTGAGCCTGTGCAGCTATCCCGCAGAGCTGGTGATTGGGGCAACTGGCTGTTGAGCATTGTGTTTCTTGAAGTTTCTGTGTTCATTTGACGCTCAAGCAGTGCCTAAAACGCGCTTCTTTCGAACGGACCTCACTGTCTAGCTCCGTGGACCAAACGACTTGTCATTGATTTGGTTCATTCTGGTCCGGGCTCTCGAGGTCACTGTCAAGTTCTCGTGTTTCATTTGCTTTTTCCTCTCATGAAACGATTCTTGGTATTTTTGAATAATTAAAGAATATGGGGGTAAACTTAGATCCTGGTCCGCGAAGATACAGGTACATGGGTCGGGGCTCCTACTTCTACATGTGTAGGGACCAGGGGGTATGCGGTGTTGTGCTAAAAATATAATATTTCTTTTCTTCCCTTCAGGCTGTCGATCAGGTCATCATTTCTAGTGGTTCCATTGGGGAACGTTGATGGCCATGCCCATGATAATGCCGGAGATGAGGCCAGCGCAGGGTACCTAATTGCAAGATACGTCAGTACTCATCCTTGAGGCGGTGAAATCGAGCGCGAGTCAATCAAGAGAACACTTACCGTAAGACACCAACCAATAAAGATCTTGCCGAGCTGCTTCCAGTTGATGGACTTGAGGTCCCAGTTGACCAAGGCGACGCCGATGACACCTCCGGTGATGCACTGGGTGGTGGAGACGGGCAGACCGTACTTGGAAGCGAGGAGGACGGTGACGGCGGCGGCGAGTTCCATGGCGAAACCACGCGTGGGCGAGTGCTTGGTGATGCGGTTGCCGAGGTTGCGCATGATGTGGTAGCCAAAGGTCCAGAAACCGACGCCGAGGGTCAGGCCGCCGACGGCCTTGATCCAAGTGGGCGTGTCGGTCTTTGCGCTGGCTTCGCCGCTCTTCCAGGTCATGTACTCGGTGGTGAAGGGGCCGATGGCGTTGGAGACGTCGTTGGCGCCGTGGGCGATGGACATGATCATGGCGGAGCAGACCTGGGCGGTGGTCCAGAGGTGCTCGACCTTGTTGTCAAACTGGGGCGCGCGCCTGTGCACGTCCTCGAGACCCTGGCTCTGGTGGTGGATGATGTCGCGGGTGATGCCGTAGGTGAAGACGAGCTTGATGGTGGCGAGCAGGCGGCGGGGGTGCAGCCAGGGAAGAGCGTCGACGGCCTCGAGATCCTTTTGGCGCTTGCCGTCGACCTTGGCCTGGCGGGAGGGGGGAGGCGTGGCCTCGGAAGAGGGAGCATCCTTGGCAGCCGAGTCGTTGGGGAGAGGGGAGTGCTTCAAGGGGGCGTCGTTGGGGCTGCCGTTGTCGGAGTGGTGGTGGTCGTGGTGGTGGTTCTTCTCGGGCTCGCCGACAAACTCGGACTCGTAGTAGTCGACGGTGACGGGCGCGTCGGAGGAACCAGGGTAGTAGAGGTTGTAGTTGTCGCGCCAGAGCATGGGCCCCATGGGGATGTGCCAGAATCGGAGGCGGTGATCCTCCTTGACCAGCTTGGCGTTGAAGTAGGGGACAAAGAAGAAAAAGGAGAGAAGCCAGACACCGGCGACGACACCGAGGATGATACCGCAGGCCTTGCCGGCGCCGAGCTCCTCGGGCGAGGGAATGCCGTGGCCACCGTCCATGACGATGAACAGGGCGAGGATGCCGGCGGTGATAGCGTAGTAGAAGGGCAGGGCGCGCAGGGCGGCCTTGAGGGGGTCCTTGCGGTCGTGGACGAAGAAGCGGATCGACAGCATGATGACGGCGCCGAAGCCGGCGCCGATGAGAGGCGCGATACCCCAGGAGGCGACGATCTGGCTGACACTGTTGCTCTCCCAACCCCACTTGACGTGAAGCTGCAGGGCGATACCGACACCGACGAGGGCGCCGACGAGGGACTGTGTCGTGGAGACGGGGAAGCCCATGCGCGTGCAGATCGTGAGCCAGATGGCGGAGCCGCCCTCGGCGATGACCATGGCGAGGATGAGCGTGCCGGGAGAGTCGAGGAAGGGGTCAAGCTCGAAGACGCCCTTGCGGATCGTAGCAGTGACTTTTTGGCCGAGGGCGATGGCGCCGATAAACTCGGTGATGACGGCGAGCTGTTGAGAGACCCCTAGTTAGCGAGGTGGTGTACGTGAGTGGAGTGGCTCTTTGAAGAACCGTTGAGACTTACGCAGCCAGCCTGAACCAAAGTCAAGGACTTTGAGCTGACAGAGGTTGCGTATGAGTTGGCGACATCGTTGGCGCCTGTGAAAGGTCAACGTTAGCAAAATTGTCGTGTCCAAGTCTCGTGGCAGGCCAGAGGGGGAAGTGAATTGTTAACACTGGAGGTGGATGAGATGGCAGAAGAGAAAGTCTGGACCTACCAAGACTCCAAGCCGATAGCAGGAAGAACAGGACACCAATGGCAAAGAGCCAGTCCTGGTCGTGCATTGTTTCGCTCATGCTGGGCGGGCTGGACGGGCAAGCTCCTGGCGAGTCGTTGTCAAGCCGATGTGACTTTTTTCCTAGAAAGTGGGCTTGGAGTATCTTCCAACTTGTCGGGTGATGCAACAGGAAGAAACCCTTCCGTCAAGGCTCGGCACCCTGCTTCTTATACCGTTCCATCTCGCAGGCAAACGTATCGGGCCGTTAGGGGGCACAGCAGAAGGGTCAATGGTCGTTTGGGTAGCTGTTCTCTTGCTGTTTCTTCCTCTGCTTTCTGCTTTGTCACTAGAGATATTAGCCACCGCTCAATCTAACAGCATCAAAAGATGAGAGGGCTCCGAGGAGAGCCTCTCAACGACGAAAGTGAGGGCACGTGGGAAGCGTTGCCGGCTGGCAAACATGGTTAGAGATAGACTTGTTGGTCTTTAGCTTGAGATCCTGCCGGTCTGATGCAGCCACTCACGACTGGATACTACCAACGCCAGGCACAAGGAGGGTTCACTATGTCATGACGAAAATGCCAGCCGTCGAGGACCAGTGGCAACCTCCTGGAAACTCTGTGATGGCTGGCCGTGGCCAAGCGGGCCCCTGTCGCGTGCCGATATATCCATTGTGTGGGGGGTTTGATGTCAGACAGTACAGACAGGAGAGGCCGTGATAGGTGATGGGGGATGATGGCTGGACTAGGCTTTTGTTTTCGATCCAACGTGACAAACACTGGATTCTCATTCGTACTGATAAGTGCCTCCCACCTACAACTAGCTGCAATTTCTTCTGGGCCTGTCTGTCTGTTCGTACCTGGTCCGTTCTTGCTCTTTGATCCATCTGTGTCCAACAGCGCGGCTATCTCATCCTACGGACGGCCCTCAGGTCAGCCAAGGCTTGTCCCGTCGACATGGACGGGTCAGGCTTGGCATTCGGCTCCGGCTGCCGTGATGGTTTTTCTTGGCGAGGCGCCACAGACGAGGAGAGGCGATTGAGCGTGGACAGCACGTGCAGAAACGACGCTGTCCCCAGCTCGAGACAGTCGACATCTGGGTCTGCTGGGCTAATCATCGTTGAGAACCCACCCACGTGCGCTTACCTGTCGAATCACAACCGACCTCGGATCGACTGGGCATGTGCTGACGTTCCCCCAGAAGCTCGATAGAAGCTCCTTATTTACTTGTGCGATGGTCCGTCATGCTTCCTGCGCGGGTTTTAAGAGTGGAAATAAGCGGGATGCAAATCCCTCTTCAGTTCGACTGTCCCCTTCAATCCGTTTCTAAACCATCCTTGAACCTGTTCCCAGACGCCCCACGTTGTGTCCGACAGTTTGCGCTACCCTGGAGTTCTAGAGGCTTTACGCCCGTCCCGGCGGAACTCTGTTTGCCATTCACGCATGAGAGCATGCAAAGGCTCGCGGTCGCGTGAAATTCAAGCTAACGCATCGCATGCGAGTCAAGCAGAAACAACACAAAAGTCCAGCAGGGAAGGGGTCCGGTCTGGGCTATCAAATCCGAAGGAGATCTCCACTTTTCCGCATCTGATAAGCCAGAGACCGAGACGCCTACCGTAAGCAAGCGCCGAGTATCGCTTTCTGTCCTGGCGCTGGATCTCTCACTCCACGTCGATAGTCCAGGCCTTCCTCCTGATCTTCAAGCTCCTCTTTTCCCGGGAAACCCACGAGCAGACCATCCTCCGTCGTCACGCTGCTAAACTTCGCAAATCCACCCGCGATCCACGCTATCAGACTCAGGAGGAGTGACAACCTGCCCAAGCACAGCCCTTTGGACCTCTTCGCAACGACGACGAGAAAAACCCTGCAGCTGCTGCAAATTGACGCTCGCTGATACTCAACCAAAGCCAGGTCGCGTGCTCCTCACCGCCCTCCTCCGCCAGCTCACCCTCCTCCTCACTGGCTTCTTCGCCACCCACGCCCTCCCCTGGCCCGTCACCGACCTCGCCGTTCTCCTCTGCGCGCTCGGCATGGAGGTCGTCGGCATGTTCCGCACAGCGTACCTGTGGCGGTTTGCTGAGGGATGGAGGAGGAAGGAGAAGAAGAAGGGTGACGTCCGACTTTGTGTAAACTAACTCTCTTCTCGCTGCGAAATCGCTCTGTGAATTGGATCAGCCGTGGACTAGACTCTTACGAAAATACAGAGAAAACGAAAGCGAGAAATGAAAAGCGAGCAACATCAAAGCCAAATATCACATAAAACAGCACCGCGTGATCAACGTCTTGGGTCAGCCGTATCTTTATAGAAATATATTGATGCTTCTACGTCAGGTCATCATGTCTCCCGAAACTTAATGTTCCAACTGACTAGATATATATGGGCGACACTCGTCACATGTTCCCCCATCTTCCCATCTTCAACCCAAGCTTTTGCACAAACAAAAGAATCCTAAACACCGCCAATGGGATAAACAAGACAGGATTCATGATCGCCCGATAGAATGGTCGCCATGCCGTTTAGGCGTCGAAAGACATCCCCAGAACAGAATAAGAAAAGAGAGGAACGGGTAAGGAAAAGGATTGCGGCAAACACAACACCGAGAATCGATTGCCGTGTCCGCCGAGCGAGGGTATTATCATTATCTACCAACGAGGCGTAGATGAATTCGGGATATAAGGACTGTCTCGCAAATAAAAAGTGCAAATGGAGGTTGAGCTGTCTGTCGCTTCGAGGTGAATTTCGTCGACTTCTTGTCGAACGCAGTTGGTTACAAACGTCGCTGAGTATGGAAAAAGAAAAGGTGCAATGTTACACATTAACAAATGTAGGGAATTTCGCAGCGCTTGGCCGTGTCGTGAAAAAAAGGTGGTGTGATGCGTAAAGTTCTCGCTCTTTATAGCATGAAAAAAGAAAATCGAGAGGGTATCCAGAATATCCAAGGGTCGGGCTTATGATGAAGTGAACATGGGCAACATCCAGCTGGGCTGTGCTCCTTGCGCTTGAGCTTGCTGGAGGTTCTGCGAATTTTCGTCCGTAAAAGTACCGCTGAAATTTTCCCAGTCTTCAAAAGTCACTTGCTGAGTAGGCGAGAACTCGAAATCCATCAGGTTGTCGCGCGAAGCGTTCGCGGGATCGGGAGGAAGCTCGTGCTTTATGACTGGCGTAGGCGAGACGGCCAAAGGTGAGTGTGCCGAGGTAATAGGAGAATGCGACGAGACATCAGACCCAGCGCGAGGTGGTGGCGGGGGAGCAAATGGCGTTTGAAGGAACAATGGCTGGTTGAAGGAGGGGTATGGGTTGTTGGGCTGTTGGTCTTGTGCTTGCTGCATCATGGAGTGGTGGTGTTGAGGTTGAGGGGTGGCAGTCGGCGTTGAGCCTTGTGAGGAGAGGGATGCGTATGACATGCGCGGGTCTTGAGAGAAGAGAGAGGCAGTCATGCCTGCATCGGCAAATGAGGGCGACGGGGAAGGGCCCGTATGCATGACTATGTCGGCAAGATCGTAAGCGTGGCAGACGATAAACTGTGCCTGACCCTCGTCGCCGTTGAAAAACTCGAGCAGGTCTTGAAGCTGCCCCGGGGTCTCCTTCTCCAGGAACCCTTGGGCACGTCCGGTTTTGCTGGGATGCCAACTGAACTGAGGTCGACGACCCCCATGCTCTGCCTGCTTGCTGGTAACGAGGGCCTCCCATGCTTCGTGGATTAGAGGCTGGTGCAAAAGACCATACACGACACGCGAATGCATCCAATCCGCTTTGGAGCACCCAGATTCGAAGTGACGAGCCACATGTTCCACATGCCGCTCACGAGCTGGGTGCAGTGCCGAGCAAAAGCCGCAAGCCCAATACTTGCGCTTTCGCAAGAATCGTACAACCTTTTCGGCATGAGGGCAAGTCGTACATCCGTGGCACGTCTTGTGGTGCTGGTTGAACGAGTTGGATCCCCAGAAACTTCGGTTACAACCCGGCTCGGGGCAAGGGTATTTCCTCCAACGCTCGTGAAACTCGTCTTCATGTCGCTTCCAGTCGTACTTTCGCTTGAAGCTTGTTTCGCACGATGTGCACCAGTACACGTTTGTCTTGCTACCAGAGCTCGAGCCGCTCATTACACCAGTGGATGACTGCGTCGGCGAAGTCAACGACTTGAACCCGGTGCCGTTCGATTGCCACGACATGGCCGTGTGCGAGGAACTGTTGGACCAGAGCGACGCGTGTCCTGAAGAACCAGAGCTCGTCGACGACACGGAGATGCGTGGTCGATGGGCGAAAGGCGCAGATGGAGGGACGAAGATGCCTGCATCGAGCTCGACCGCGTTTGTTCCCATGCCCGCACCATGCGTTGCTGACCATGTCGTTGCGCTGTGTTCGGGGATAGTGTTACTGTGATGCTGGGTGACTTCGAGAACGGGGGTCGGGGAGGTCGAAGCATGGGCTGAAGCCATCGTCGGGATCGGAGGGGGGGCGCATTGGGGCGGAGGGGGCGGCGGAGGAGCGATCGGCTCCTGAGGCGAATGCTGCTGAGGCGGCGTTGTGTGAGACATTTGAGGGGGCGTATGAGCTTGGGGAGAGTGTTGGTGAGCGGGAGGCGGTGGCGGTGGTGGTTGTGTCGGTGGTAGCTGTTGCTGTTGCTGCTGAGTATGTGACTGCATCTGACCTTGCTGAGATGCCACAGATAGAGACAGTCCGCCGAGCTGCAAAGCGCCATTGTTTTCATCAACCCACTGGTGCAGCAGGTCTTTGGAAAACCCCGAGTCGATCAGAACCTGGAGGTTTTTCCTGGCTTCAGCGAGGACATTCTGTGGCGTGGCATCGGAATGTTGCTGCTGCTGGTGCTGCTGTGATGGCAGCATCTGGTGTTGCATAGCAGATGCGATCTGCTGAGGCAGCATCTGGTGCCCGAGAGGTAGTTGCTGAGGTAGTTGCTGAGGGTGATGCTGGTGCTGGTGCTGATGCGGGTGCTGTTGGTGTTGCTGCTGGTGATACCGGTGCTGCGAATGACGCTGCTGACCTTGGTCCATTGTGTCAAATACTTAATACATCAAAATATCGGTGTGTTTGAGTCGGTTGTTTGTCGGCGGCGACGGGGAAGAGTTGTCGTGAGCGGCAAGCCAAAAATGAAGCGAATGTGGGTGTAGCGAACGTGGGTTAAACGAGTGTAAGTCGACCAAAATCGACAAGAGTGTTGTTTAGGCGGCGATAGACGACGGCCTCAAAAGCCGAAATAATAGTATTTGCCGATTTTTTATTTTGGGATTGAACAGTCGATGGAACGCTCCGAGACCAATAGAGGGATGCGCGAGGAAGATCGTGGGAAAGGATAATAGAGGTGCAGAAGGGAACGGACGGGCGGGCGGGTAATAGAAGCGGCGGTAGAAGTGAGGAAACAAGCGGGAGAGCTTGTTTGTTCTTAGCAGAGATGAAATAAGAGCCAGGACAAGGGGCGTGTGGATGGATGGTGGATCAGGAGCCAGCCGGGATGATGATGGGGCCCCGTTGATACTGGGTGGATGCAGGAGAAGACGCTTTGCTCTCCTGCGCACTGCTGAGCTGAGCTGAGCTGTGCTGTGCTGCAGTGTAATATGTACTGTACTTTCTGCGCCCGAGAAGGAGCGCGTCTGCGGGGAGGATTTCGACTTGACGCGGTTCTACTCCGTATGGTGCAAGCAATGCAAGCTGACAGCTGGTGCTTGGTTTGCCAGGGGTTGTTGTTGCTGTCTTGCGTGTTGGCTCTGAGGCCTGGGAGGTGACGGAGGATTTCGCAGGGCACAGAGGCCGGAACGCGTTGAGTGTGTGCCTCCACGATTAGCACGTCTCTCTGCCGCGATTCGAGGAGGGGGCGTGTGATGTAGCAAGAGAAATGAGGAGCACGACAGGATTTGGCGTCGGTTCTGTCCAGGTTGTGATTCGATCTGGGCTATCTAGGGCCATGGGCTTTTGCAGTAGAGTGGCTCGCGTCGCGTGTGAGGGAGGCTGGATTCTCCGAAAGAGGCCCAAGCAGGGGGGTGGTCATGTCGTGCAGGCGTCTGTACATACGTGATTGTTAATTAGCGACAGACTAGAGAAATGGACATGACAGACAGTAAATGACGATGTCGAAGTGTGACAAGAATCGGGAAAAGGCCTGCCTGTTTTGGCGGCTGGAATGGTATGTAAAGGTAGACCAGCTCCAAAAGAGGCCCAACAGTGGTGGATTCGCTGAGAAAGTCTCTCGTCGGCATGTCTATGCATGTGTTCAAAAGTGCGTCAAGATGCGTACGTACATTACAAGTACGTCGTCCATTCTTCCTTTATGCGAGCAGATGGCCTTACTACCGGACTTTGCACGACACGTCAGGTCTCGAGAGGATGTATCGTGCTTTGAGATGGATCACGCGTGCGCGGAGGAGGGCAGAGCAGAGCAGAGCAGAGCCGAGAGCGAAATTGCTTGGACGTCGAGGGAACAGAAGCTCCTGCTTGACTCGGGTGCCGGACACTGGAAGGAACTGGGAGGGGACTTGCCTTGGTTCCTGATGCCGAGCAGAAGGAAGGCGCAGGTGCGGGGGCTACAGGCGACCCTCACAGGGGCCTAGCGCTGTCTCGCTGCATGATCATGGGCACTGAATTATTTAAGGCTCGATCATTGGCTGGGTAGTGCGCCGTACCTGGAGCTTGTCCCAGATTGCACTAGCGTAGGCTGCAGGAGGTGTTTCATTAGCGAATGGAAGGTACGGAGGTGCCTTCCTGGCTCCTGCGCCGCACAACTCGGGGCTTTTGTGCAGGGCAGTTTTGTGCAGCCTGCCCATCTCGAGGCCTGTGGCACCCACCCTCCTTCGGTCTTCCCTCCGTCCCTCTCGAGCATGTTCCACAAAGCAAAGTTTGTGTTGTGAAGCTCATATCGCGTCGCTCATCTTCATCAGCGATCGGTGTGACCTTCATTTCCTCTCAAACTCCAGAGACGACGAACCAGCCCACACCGAAAAGAAAGAGACAAGTTGGAAACGTTGAATCCCTCGAAGCAAGCGCCCACCACGGGTTGGGCATCCACGTACAAGTCTGTACATAATGTGCAAGGAGGCCCGCCGAGCCATGATCCATTCCCCAGCCGTCCCAAGCAAGCCTCATCAGGGGTCCTGACGCGTGCCAGTTAGTCCAGAGCATGCAATGCAACATGTTGCTTGCCAACGTGGTGGATGACGCTACGACAAGCCAAAGGCCGATAAAGGGGGGACGGGGATGGGGGACGGAGGGGCCCTAGGTCGATGGAGTCATGATGCGTTATGCGATGCATGGGTCTGCTCACATTGGTTCCTCTGTCCCGGTCCTTCGCGTCCACTGAAGAGATCCAGCACCAAGACAACAACGTGGTGGCAGCAAGATCTGCCCATCGACATCCTGGCCAGGAACAGCTATACTGATAAAAGCAACCGGGATTGCAGTCCGTGCTGCGCTCTCATACATGCATACGAGTCTGTTCCTACAAGTACAAGGCCAGCATCGGGCAAGGCTGTTTGCAGGGCTTATCAACTGCCCACCCGAAGGGGCTTTTTTTTTTCCTTTGAGAAGCCTCAGGGAATGCTTTTTCTGGAAAAGCAGGGAATTTGGCTTATTTTGGCAGGCTCGAAGCGAACTCATACAATGCATACGGACAATGCGCCAATCTCACAGACTTCCGATGGCACGCAATCACTAGGTCCTGATCCACGCGCTTGGCCACATGGCGCCGCGTCGTGGACAATGCACATGCAAATTAGCCCCCTTTGCAATGTCTTTTGGTTTTTGCCTGCAGTGACGATGGCAAGGGCCTCAGGCTGCAAACCTGCGAAAACAGCACAGACAGGTAGGCGTCCGTACCCGAAACATTGGCGACCGATCGTGCTTTGTTAGCCAGACCTCCAACGAATCCATGGTCATCTCCATGTCTTTTCGCCCGCGCTTGAGACGAAGCCAAAGCATTTGCGGCTATTTGACGGCAGTTCCCGAAAAGAGAAAAAAAATTGCTGATGAACAGTGGCACGCGGATCCAGAGTGCAATGACGGGGCCCAAATCTATTGCTTTTTCCCACACGTCAGTATATCCACAGTGCACACTGCACAAAGGATGGGGAAGCTAACATAGAGGATGTTGGGAATTTGTGCCAACGATTGGGCGCAGCCCACCTCGGAGATTTGTGCAATTGCAGACGCTGCAAGGCTCCCAGCACGGCGCCATCGTCATGATCAGCGTCGTTCGTGGGGTTTCCGTCGTTGATCAGATCTGCACATCGCACAAAGAGCGCGAAATTCGTATCTTGAATCGTCCATCAACACATGTTTTCGACACGAGCTCGCGCCGCAGTGGTGATCAGAACATCCACAGCAACGGTTCCGCGTCAAATCTAGGGCTCTTCTCAACCGGCCGTGCACATTCGGTGTCACAATGTGCGTATCAATCGACCTTGTCTTTACTTTTGCCTCAGGCATCCACAATCATTAGCACTCGATTCTCTCAAGCACTGACCTGGACGGATCGAGGACCACGGAAACTCCAATTTCAGTACCCCAATTGCCAATCCCACTCCCTTTGCCTGGGATCCCTGTCTTGCATTCGACCCTTTGGTCTGTTCAAATTGGTGGGGGGGAAAAAACAACGCATTTCAAAGCCATGAGAAAGCGATCATGTGTCAACTATGGTCAATGCTTTCCTTTTGGTCAACTGGTACTTGATCAACACAAGCTCCGTGCAAGGGACCGGATTCAACAGGATCATTCAAAGTGTACTGGCACCCTCGTTCTGGTTCGATGAACGGCAGATCTCGTCCCAGAAACCTGGCCACGCTTTGCTGACAAGTGACCTGAAACAGAGCGCATGCGAGTATCGCGTCGTCAGAGCCTCAGAGTCAGTGAGTGGCTCAGCCTGTAGGAGACGGGTCCCAGGTCTCCGTCCCGCCGTCATTGGACTTGACAGTGACTTGCACACGGACCTAATCTGCTTGCTGCCTATACGTGTTTTCATCAGATGAAGTATCACGTACCGTACAGTGAGTTCGGGCGATTGCCGACCCAGCCACGACGTCAGATATTTCTGAGTAAGAATTTCCCTAATTCCTATGTCATCGTCGCTATGAGTACAGCCGACATTTGCGTCTTGGGATGTATTAGTCACCAAAAAACGCCGTCTAGGTGTGGAAAAGTACGCTCCTTGCGCGGCTCAATCGGGTCCGTTGCTGCAGTCCGGCGCCGTTCATGTTGATTTCCAAAACCGCCATACTGAGAAACTTGATGTTTGATGAGATTGCAGAACCTTCTTTCATCTGGATATTCGCCAGGATTCCCACTGGTCAGGTCGGCATTCTCCATTACGGATGAGTATCCTTGTCTCATTCTCAATTGTGCCTTGCATGAAGTCCTGGAAGAGTCAATTGGTTATGTGGTCTCACAGACCCGCGGACATCCACCATTCTTACCCACGCTCATCGTGAACAACAGCCACGAGCCCTCCGTGCCACAAACAGGTCTTCTGGGAGCCAGCATCAACCCCTGGCTTGTCGAGAGACACTTGCTGTATCCGTATCTACGGTGTACATGCAGGGTTCGGGGACGTTAAGGACCCCGGCGCATGGGAAATTGAACATCAAGTCTCCGAACCTTGCTGCTGCCAACTTTTGCATTCGCGCGACATGGTGGTCGGATGCCTGTTTGTCATCCCTACACATGCTCGTTTTAGCCTTGTCGGCTCTCACGGTTGCCTGTGTGGTGCATTTCTGCCTTTGCCTTCATGACATGGGACAAGATAACCCGAAAGTGTCAAAGGGGTATCTACTCTCGTCTCCACCACAGACCAAGAGCTCTGATGCCTCCTTTCGTCATTTGCGCATTTCGTGTGATTCTGTCAAGAGAGAATTTTGCGATTGAGCAAAGATCAACCGACATCTATCAAGGCGGCAACGCTGGTGCCGCATATTGTAGTACAGAAAAGAACTTGCTTTGCTACGCATATCAGACCCCGTTCAGTGTCTGGTTGTTTATCGAGAAAGCCGACTGTCTTAGCGGTCGATCACGACTTGCGTCTTGAGTCAAGCCCGATGATACACAGCTCTTTCTACGCAGCAACTGTTTTTCTCGACGGAAACAGCATTATTGGAGATATCGGGGGTCGCCATCAGCGTTCTGTTTGAAACACCTTCCCAAACTCTTGCTGCGTCCGCAGTTCGCGAACCAAAGGCCTTGGCAGAGCAGCAGCATTGCAGCGCAGAACGGGGGAGAATAGCCGATACGACGCCATGCAGCTGCAACACAGGATTCTTCAGGAACCTGATGCGCGGGGCCGAAACAGGAAGGGTTTTCGCTGATCGAGCGAGGCCCCGGGTGCAGATCTCTTACCTGTTCCTGGCTGCCCAACCGAGCCGGCCAGCACCGCCGGCCAGGAATTCACAACCAAAAACTGCAGCGCGCCGGCCCCGCGCGCGGCTCGACTCTCAGTGGCAGTGTCGAGATCTGCAACGCACCCAGGAGTTTTTTAAGATGGGCATCACGAAAAAGCCGACCTCTGCGGCTCCCGCCTTGGATGGACAAGTACATGCGGAAAAGAGGCTATTCTTGGCCGGCGATGGGTCCCCAAAAAATCAAGCCCCGAACGCCACATCAGCTGCATGACACCCGACACAAGATTGCACAAGGAAAGCGGGCGCCGCTAACAAAAGGAGAGCGACTCTTCTGCTTGACGAAACTCGGGAGCCAGGAGCTGCCCGTCTCACTCGGTCGCACGATGAGCCTTAAATGATGGCCGACGACACAGAAAAGGAAAATGGCGCAACCACAGCTCCCCCTGCTACTTGCACATCACGATTCACCAGAATTGAGCGAGGGTGCCACACCTTTTGCTGCATCCTGAAGCGTGCGTCCTGGTTGCCTCAAAGAGATTGATTCTACCAGCCCAACGATCGATCTGTCACGGGATGGAGATGGCTTTGTCTCGCGTACTTGGCGCGCCGCAAGCAAATCGCGTCACCTCGGCTGTTGCGACTTGCATTTCCCATCTGCCGCGCTATCGATCTCGGTCGACAGCGCCGAGTGGGGGAGGAAGAGGTTGGCGGTTTTTCTTTGGCTTTCACTGGCATCACGAGCGAATTACAACCCAAGCAGCAAAATACCTATGCTTGTCTTCGGCGTACCCGTGAAGAGGGGGACCCCTTATTATCTTTCGGCACCCCTTGTTCGGGTTTTGGTGGTTTCGCTTACGTCGTAGGACACAATATTGTACCTACATCTGCAGCCCCCTTTTACGAATCTCCCGGGGGGGGAGGGGAAACGCGAAAAGGGCAGACAGCACAAGCCAGACGGGTCTGTGGACATGTCTCGTCTTGGCATTGACACCGTCGACATTTACGAAAGAGTTTTTCATCGATTTTTTTTTTTTCTTCTAACGTCTATTCTCCTTCTTGTCACCCTATTTTTTTTTTTCTTTCTATACTTTCTCTGAAACCGCCGGTCTGATCGCATTGCTGACGTCCGTGCTCCTTCAACCCCCCTCAAAGGTGGCTCTAGTGTTTGACGATGTCCGAGAGCCGTCCAGTCCGGCGGGTGGCGAAAGAAGGTCGATGAAGGGGATGCGACTTTTTTCGCGATACGACGAGAGAGAGCATGGATCGCAAGTTGGTGAGAGTTGGATCGGCAATCGTGGCGGAGCAAGCAGAGAGTGCTCGGACGGGAGTGAGTAGAGAAGAGATGCTTGGTTGTTGATCGGTGGTGGTGTTGACGCAGATTCGGGAGTAGATGGAGACCGGATCCGGGTCTTTGAGAGAGGACCTTGGAAGTTGGCGCTCTAGGTTGGGAAGTAGTTGAGGCGAGGCGGTCGGTGTCAGGAGGGAGCCGACGCTCGGCCGGGTGGCTGTGTTGGACGCTTTGGTGAGGCATTCGCATGGTAGTCGTCAGGTCACGGCTGCGACGGTAAGCATTATACTTGATACTTGACGTTTGTGGTGAGCTTGTTCATGCGCAGGTCCTTGATGTGAATCCAATGTAAGACCAACTGAGAATGAGAGTCAGCGGAGTGGACGAGACGATGCGCACGATTGTACATTTGCTGCCATCTCTCTGTCCTGCGTTCCATAGTGTCTGACAGGCAGGTATCGATCCTCTGTGGGATTGACAATGCAAATACTCATTAATTCCCAAAGATATCGTAATGGTGTGTGATGATACAGTTTCTTTAGCCGTGATTCTGCTTTCATGCAGAATCATGTCATCTATTCCCACCTCCCCCTCTCCCCCTGTCCTTCGATAAAGGAACTCTCACGCACTCGTAGCAAAGTAGTAATTATCCCACAGATACTCGTAATCATCCAAAATCCCACCCACGAACCCCGGCACCCGCCTCTTCACCCCTCCGACGACCCCCTTCATCACGTTCTCGTAGAACGCACCGCGCATGCACCACCATCCCATCCCCCAGGCTCTGCGATCCCACTCCTCCCTCTCGAGCTGCGTGCTTCGCAGGCTCCTGTCGCGGAGCTGGCGGGCGGTGTATTCGACGGCGATGCCGACCAGCCAAGGCGTCCAGCTGGATTTTGCTCTGGAGGGTGAAGAAGAAGAAGAGGAGGAGGAGGAGGAGGTGTGGGCGCGGTAGAGGGCGAGCGCGTAGATGAGAGGGCTCAGGATGTGGAGGATCTCGGCGAGTTGAGGGGGGCCGGAGAGGGGATTGAGGAGTTTGAAGGCGGGTTTGATGTCATCGGCCGTGAGGACCTTGCCGAGGAGGTAGGAGCTGATGTCGCCCGGGTTGGGGAGCTTGGGAACCGTCATTCCCGTCCGTGGCATCTTCCAGTTCCGTTCGTGGGGTTTGGTCTTGTCCCACGAGGAGAGCAGGGAGGCTTCTGCGTCATCCATCTGATCCAGGAGCTCGCTCTCGCTGGGCGTGGGCTGCTGCTGCTGCTGCTCGTCGTCGTCGACGGGAGCATCCTCGGGGATGGGTTCCCTCTCAGGCAGCACGGGAGTCACGAGAGGACGGGATCTCGTAGTGCGGAGGAGAACGAGGCGGCAGAGCGCCTTGATACCCTCGAGGAGGACGACGACACGCCAGCGCGTGCGGTCGCCGCGGCGCTTGGCGGCCATTTCGCAGAGGAGCTGGGTGTAGACGACAATGTTGAGGATGTATGCCACGCGCCGGTAGATTTTGGACTTTTCGGTCCAGAACTTGGTGTACCGCGCATGGGGGGAGGGCGCGACCGGTGGTGTCTGTGTTTGCGTTTGCGTTTGTGATTGCGGCGAGGACAAGGACGGGAGGGGTCGTCGAAGGAGAGTATCGTGGTAGAGGGAGAGCAGCTGGACGGCTGAGTGAATGGATTCCGAGGCGATTTCAGCATCGCGAAAGCGACCTTGATGTTTTTATTTCTGTCAGTTTCTTTCAGTTCTCACTGCGCTTCTCGACAAGTCTCTTCCACGATGACGAAACCCCCTCGAGACACCCCAGCTCCTGGACCAGGCGAGAAGCAAGGAGACCACCTACCTGGGATAATGTACGTCAACGACCGCAGGGCGCTCTCAATCTGAGATACCTGCCCCGCGTTCTTGGCGATAAAGTCATCATACATGGAGAGCGCGCGAGGAGGCAGCGAGAGGATGCTGCCGACAGACGGGCGCGGGCCGGCGGGTTGAGGGCGCGCGGTCGCCATGGCTTCTGAGGGAAAGGTCCGCTGCCCGACCGGCGGGAAGGGCGTGGTAACAAAATTTTTCAGGACTTGTGTTATGCGACAGCCGGCGATTGAGAGACGGAGCGGATTGGCAATGTGGTCGATCAGGGTTGATGATAGAGGTGATGGAGATGGAACTGGAGCTGGAGATGCATGTCGTCAGACGCGCGCCTCCAGAGACGAAGCCGAGGTTGACCGCGGTTCGGGGGACATGTGGATGTGACCGCCTACCCGGGAACTTAACAGGCTGAGGAGCTGACGAGACCACTTGAGAATTGTGGCCGATATGTACATAAATTCACGTGGTTACTTGGACAATATCCTTAATCGTAATGAAATTAATAATTGGTATGGGACCAGTTTTACTGTTCCTCCTTGGTCGCCATTGGCGCAAGTCATCGTTGTCAGGTTAGGCCATCTTAATGTACTTAAGTTGCTTCATGGTGATCTAGCTGGTGACTACTCGCCTTGTGGCCAACACACAAAACGTAATCTTGATGATCGTTCAGATTAAGAAATACACACCTATAGAAACAATGTGACCGAGGTCTTTGCGTCCACGGTCTTAGAAAGTAATAAACACCATGAGCTGTGGTAAGCCAAACCAATCCTCTACCAACCACGCATCAAGCCAATACGACGCTCATACATCAGCGCCCCGAATCTTGCAAAGCCATATCGGTAAAGCTCGAACCCGCCGCCGTCGATTGCATCGATGTCACGGAAGCTGACGAGTTGGGCTCCGTCAGACACCTCGCCGTCATCCACCCTTTCGGCATATGACGGCCACGTACAGGGCGGATCACCGTCGCCGCCTCGAGATTATGATCCCACGGCCACCATTGCTGCCAGCCCCGCAACCACTCCTCATCATCCACCCCCGGGATCTCGTTGGGAAACTGCGAAATCGTCTTCTTCGTCATCACCTTCTCCACGAACCAGAACTGTCCAGACTGACAGAGCTCCAGAGACTCGGCCTTGTGCAGCACCACGTACCGCTGGTTGTTCACCGGCGGATCCAACTTGACCCACTGAAAGGCGTCGAAGATGGTCTGCTCCATCGTGATCTTCAGCCCTGGCCTGCTCACCAGAATGGTGGGGAGGACCCAGACGGTGGTCGGTTGTGCGAGCGTCGCCTCGTGGACGCGCTTCAGACCAAAGTGCCCGCCGGAGAAGAACTCAAAGTTGCCGCGCTGGTTGAAGAAGCAAGAGGAGCTGAGGCAGAGGTTGTACGTGCAGCGGTTGAGGTAGCAGGTGATGTGACTTTCGCTTGGGCAGACCCAGCAGGTGATTGAAGCGAGCTGGATGGGCTGAGGATGGGAAGAAGAAGGAGGAGGCTGATTGGGAAGGAGGGGGGGAACAATCGCAGCCGCCGGTTGATAATTGGAATGAGAATGCTGCTGCACCAGATTGTGGTTCTGGTCGTTGTTGATAAGACATGGTGACGGTTGTGGCCTTTGGTTTGCACCCTGCGAGAGTTGCTGTGGCAAGACAGGGATACCTGCCCGCTGCTGTCGCTCCATGCAGAATTCAATGAGCTGTTCACGTTGTTGCTGTTGTTGCTGCTGTTGTTGCTGTTGCTGTTGCTGATGCTGATGCTGTGGCCGTATCGGCCGGTATGACTGTTGATGTCGGCGTTGGGATCGCTGTGGAAACCGCTGTAGATGTCTCTCTTGAAGTGATTGATTTTGGGACCCAGAGGTTGACTCAGATCCAGAGGCCGACCCCAGTAATGACTGTCGACGGTTCTCAGACGGTGTCGGACGAGATGCGGATGATACTTGTTGAGGACCAAGTGCCTGCCGAGAAACGAGACCGAAGGTTTGTTGTGGCTGGTCTTGGCCTTGTTGCTGGAGCTCGAGTCCAAAATTGAAGCCAGACGGTAATGACGGTTGCTGGTTTACAGCGGGCGCCGGTTGAGATGCTGGTACTCGCGGGGTAGAGAGTGCTGGCGAAGGCGAGAAATCGAGATATTGTTGCTCAGGAAAGGCAACTTGTCCTAGAGAACCAAGTCCTAGTTGAGGCAAGAAATCGAGATCTTGTTGCTGAGATCCAGGTCCGGATGTTGGAGGAGGGGCCGTCTGCTGTTGCTGCTCAAGTCCTGTGATCAATGAACCGAGACCTGACGAGCCCGTACCGGGCAGGGTCTGCGATGAACTCATGTCGGAAGTGACGGCGTTATTGCTAGTAGTGGCGGCGTCATTACCAATAGCCGACGAACTGGAACCTGATGCCGCCATGCTGTTTGAAGTCTGCGACGCTCCGAAA
Organism: Parasarocladium wereldwijsianum; assembly: GCA_036250105.1. NCBI lineage: Eukaryota > Fungi > Ascomycota > Sordariomycetes > Hypocreales > Sarocladiaceae > Parasarocladium > Parasarocladium wereldwijsianum. The sequence goes on along the minus strand of JAXOUE010000021.1, from coordinate 144,090 downwards.
CTGAAAGTAGTGGCGTTGTCATCAGGGACCGACGAACTGGCTCCCGACGGCGTCATATCGGCCAGAGTCTCCCATGATCCAAAATCCAATGCAGTGGAGTCGTTACCAGGGATTGACATACTAATACCTGGCAACGCCGTGCCAGCCATGGTCTGTGGTGTACCGAGATCCAAAGAAGTGGCCATGCTGGTTTGCGTCTGCGATGCTGCAAGGCCGACAGTAGCAGCATTACTATTAGGCACCGCCAAACTAGTACCCGATGACTCTGTGCTAGCAGTAGTATGTGGTGGTTCGAGACCCAGAGCGGCGGCATCGTTATCATCCAGATCCAAAGCGGCGGTATCGTTATTGTCGAGATCCAGATTGGCGGCATCGTTATCATCCAGATCGACAGGGGCGGCATCATTCATATCGAGACCGAACATGAAGAGCTCCTCCACGTCCTCCATGGTATCATCGAGCTGCGACACGTCGTTGAGGGGTTGGTGAGGGAGGAGCGGAATATGAGTGGGTGAGAAGTGTCCTATCATCTTGAAATATCGAGCAAAGTCACTGAATATATACGACAAGACGAGGGCCCGGATAGCGCAGGATATGCAAGTTACGCACAACGATAATTATGGAGCAAAACGCTTGGAATAGAGTGCGGTAAGTATCCATGCCGGAGTTGACGCCATCAAGTCCGGTTGTTGGTGAAGGAAGAGGGACAAACCAATGAAAGTTTGAAAGAGTTGACCCCGGCTCCAAGACGGTTGAATGTTTCCTGGGAAGGACATGTCGAGCCCCGATTTGTGAGAAGGCCGGAGTCACCCCCACGTGGTCGAAACTTCCCTATGAAAGCTTTAACGTGGATAAGGTTCGAGCCGAGGGTGCGGCGAGACAGTATCATAGTCTCCAACACAAACCCGGAAGAGTCATAGGGCACGTGCAAGTCGACATATGGTTGCAATGTGTCTACGTCGAGATAATATCTGCCAGCAAGTGATAGTTTCCGATCAAACCTTGTGTCAAAAGCCCCATATTCACAGCCTTCCCGGGGGACTCGCATCAGTTGATGCCACTCATAAGCACTCGACGTACGGTTGATCCAGTGCTGCGACGCGTGTGCCTCTTCGTTAGACTCTGAAACTTACTGGAAGGGTGGCCGAACCGATGAGAGTAGAAATGTTGAGGGCAATGAGTTATGGTCTTCATGTTCACAATTTTGCCGCCACACTTGTGCGTTGACAGCTTGTCAGGTTGCTTCTGATGGGACTGTGCCTATCCTACCTACAGAATATCCGATAAGTTTAGCAGGGACTAGAGCATACACTGTGATGACAGAAAAAAGAAGTGATTTCTGATATATCGGTTCCGATAAGCCAGGACATATTTGCGTCGAAATTAAAGTAAGATACACTTCACAATACTACCTATCCAGAGCTCGAATTTCAGGGAATAACAAGGTTCGGCGTCCAGCATTCACCTTGCCGGCAACCCGAGCGAAGACCTGCGGTCCGTGGTTGTCCCAGGCCCCCCCTTCCAGAGATACTCCGTCCCGGGCCTCAACCCCTCCGCAGACTCCAACCACCTTTGCTTCCTGATCTGCCTCGTGTCCACGATCACCATCCCATCCGGATCACCAGACAGCCAATCAGGCGGCTCGCTCCAATGCGAACTCGCGAGCATGAAATGCGCGGCATACGCCTGCAGATCGAGCGGTAGCAAGATCATGGCCGTCATCTGCGCGTTCTTGGGCCAGAACTCGGACCAGGTGCGGGACGGGCTCGTGGTCAGCGACCCGTCCATCTCCATGTTTGTGATCTTGTCGTCCCGGTAGACGGTGCGCACGACCCAATAGATGCGCTCCTCGGCGGTGATGACGCGGTAGGGCATGCCGTGGACGAGGTAGTCGATGGCGCCGGCGCGGATCCAGCGGTGCTTGGGCGCAAAGTCGCCGTTGGGGACGTCAAGGCGCTGGAGAAACTTACCTGGGGTGCAGAACACGCGGGGCACGGGGTACCAGAGCGTGGCGGCCTGCTCCGGCTTGGGGACGTTGAGTTGCGGGTCGAAGATGGACCTGTTGAAGACGTCGATGTCGTCGAATATGTCCTTACGGGCGCGGAAGACGGCGTAGCCGTTGTAGAGAAAGTCGTTTCTCGCGGAGCTGTGGATGTGAGAATGGCAGGTGAAAAAGACGCAATGGTCAAAGTAACAGTAGCATTGCTGGTGGCAGGACTCACACTGGACGAGAGGTCGGTTGAGCGCGCTCGGGGGGGAGAGGGGTGGGTTGGAACGGCTGGGATCGTTGTTGGTGAGAAAGCGGGCTGTAGGCCGCCCATGCGTGTTTGGCCACGGTGGCATCGCGAAGATGTGCTGCTTTTGCAGGATACTATGATGGAAAACGATTGAATACAAACAAGGTTGCACAAGATGGAGAGGCACGACGTGGCGTGTCGCGGAGTGTGCCATTTATACTTCAAATTATCGACAAGTCAGTCTAGAGATAGTCTTTGATCTTTTGATTGATATTCTCTTTTCGGATTCCCGTGCTATCAGATCTTTGAATTGGCCCTCACTAAGGTTTCGGTAAAGTGATCTGGAGTTGGAAGGCGACAAAGGATGGGACATTCTGGTCTGTGGTATTGTGTGGTACGCCTTCATTCTGTGAATGTAGGCTTGGTTACCAGACGATATCTCAGAGCATACAAACAGCCCAGGGCTTTCATTCTGAGCTCAAAAATTCACCAAAGAGTCTGCCTCTTGCATAAAATGGTAATTGGTTGGAGCGGGTTCGTGTGCTCACGTCACGTACCTGGAGGCATCTTGCAACAGACGAGCCAAGGCTCCTACCCAGAACAAAGAACCGGGACAATAGACCGAGATTCTGTCATCAGGGCTCACTGTGGTATCGCGGATGCAAAATGCGGCTTCAGAGCTATTATGATGAATGAAAATGGACCAGCATGTTCTGAAGGCCATGTGTGCCATATGGTTCCACCTCTTTGGTTGTCGGCCTTTGACCACGTTTGAGGTCAATGCAACTGCACGCGGTCGAAGTGAAAGCGATTTGTCTCACAGAGTGTGAAGCAACCCCCTTTGGTTATCATAATGCGTTGTCTTTCATATACTCCCTTTGTACGCCCCCTATTGAACCGACCCTAACCCGCGACCGCAATACATAGACTCTCGCAGGAGGCCAGTCTGCTAATCAATAGTGCTTATCGTAGCGCTTATCATAGTGCCATCATCGTGCTCACTCCCAACCCCAACGAGTCATACAGCCCCCACAAGCTTTATCATCACGACAGGGCCGATAACGTTACGCACGACTTCGGCCGCTGCGAAAGCTCCGATACCCCGCAAGCCTATTCCCATTCTCGGATGCCGCCCCCCTCCCCCCCCCCCTCTCGCTCGATTTTAAAGCCGGCCCCCCTTTTCAGACGCGTCTCGTCGAATGAGATGCCTTCGGTCCATGTGGCGAGACAGGGGTAGGGCGCGACCGAAATAACGAAATAAGGGCGATTGCCCACTCACCTGGGTTCTTGGAAATTCCGAGGGTTCACTGAGTTATGACGAGGCGTATCACAGAGGGAAAAGAATGGAAAAGAATGAGGAATGATGACAAGAGTTGGTGAACCGTGTATTTTCTTACCCCTAACGCTATGGTATCATAAAAAGCATATGAAGAATAAGTATAAAAATATGAACAGGAAGAAAAACAACAACAACAAGAATATTGCTCTCAAGTACGGACGGCGTTTCATGCGTAATGGTGGTAGAGGCGTGGTGCGTTGGCCGGTGCGGTATCGTCGCTGTAGTCCAGGACGTTTGCGATGGCGGCATCTCGTGAGGCCGCGCTCGCCGGCGGTGAGGGCGGGAGCTCCTGTGGTGAGTGTCGCTGATGATGCTGGTGAGGCAGACGATGAGGCTGATGCTGAAGGGGGTAGTCTTGATGATGCTGGTGCTGCTGTTCCTCCTGCTTGATGATGGCGGCGTCGCTCAGCAGCGGCGCGTCGGGAGACTTTATGGGGTTGACGGCGTTGCCCTGCACTTCGTGGCAGCGGCAGTGCTTCAGCCTCTCCTCGCAGGCGGCCAGCCTCTCGAGGAGGTCCTTCATGGGCTGCCGCCTCTTGCGAGGGGGCGCGGGGCTAGAGGCTATGCACTCGACATTATGCTGCGAGGGTGTCAGTCGTGATGGTGATGACGATGGGGATCGCTGTTGATATGGTGTTGCTGCGGCTCTTGCTGCGATGCAAACCACCACAGAACGAGACTCTTTCGAAATCGGAGATAAGCTTTGATAAACAAATTGACGTACCTTGATGCAGTTTGAACACGGGCTCTTCTTGTCGCACTTTTTCTTGCGGCGCTGGCAGTCGACGCAGGCCAAGTCCTTGCCAGCGGGTCGTTTGGAAGAGGTGTCGGGCGGTGTTGGTGCCATGTATGTTTTGTGCCCTTCTCTCTCCTAGGGTCTTGTTTCTTTTCTCTATGTTCTTCCGCTGTGGTGGGATGAACAAGGCAGTCGGGATATTTTTGAGATGATGCAATCGAGACCTTTTGCAAGAGCCGCTTTCGGGGTGGGTGAGATCAGATTGACGAGGCCGGGGATGCGAGATCTCAAGGGGCGGGAAGAGAAGGTCTGATCACAGTGTGCGTAATTAGTGGGGATGAACAAGTCGAATCTATGCAAGGGGAGACAATCATAAAAAAAGAAGAGGCAAAAACCCAGAGATCATGGACGGACTGGCTGGGGGCGAGGGAAGAGAGCGAAATGCGAAATGCGAAATGCGACTCTGACGTGGGCACCAGACGATCAGGACTGGGCCAATCAATAGTTGCTACGAATGAGGGTTGATCTAGTACATAAGACAGCGAGCGAGCGCGCCTGATTTGCAATGATTTGCAGAGCACAATGGCGCGAAGCGGAACGTTTGTCCCGCCCGACCAGCCGCCGTGCGGAGGCCTGTAGAAGGACACAAAGAGGTCTAGGCGAGACTTTCGACGAGAAGTTGTGGGTGGCTCAGGCGTGGCAACGCAGTGGGAACCAAAGTGATTATTGACGGGACCAGCCTTGCGGCGATGCTTGTATGGAGAGTCTCTTGTGGGATTTTCGGGCGACTAAAGTCCCACGTCTTGAGAGACTGTGCAGAGCAGTAAGGTTGACATCAAGGGAGGGATGTCGGTGTGTGTACGGATAGGTACATACATATGCACAAAGGCAATTATTGCCGGTTCCACTGCCACGCCCCGGAGCACCACCACGGTTCCGAGACGGGGCTGCGGGCGTTTGGACGACACCGTGAGTATGGGTTCCTGGAGGTCCTAGGTCTGAATCTGAGAGAGATGGATGAATTGGACAAAGAGGGGTAGTGGTGATGATGATGACAGCTCAGCAAGCACATTTACTCCAGAGGTAAAACATGCATCATTGACCAACTTACGGAATGCTGGGATCTGATCAGATCAAGACCCGCGATCCAGCTGTCGCGTTTCCAGTGTGGCGCCCCGTGGTTCTGCGTGTCATTGCGATGGATCTCCATTCATGCGAGTCGATCGGGTCACAAAAAGGAGACATGGAGACAGGCGGGATTGGAGAGTGATATGAAACCCGAACCCCGATTCACAGCCAACCGTGCTGTTCCCGTCTCTTTGTGTTTTGTCGTTGTATGTCGTAGCGCGCCTGCAAACGGTCGTGCCCCTGTTTTCGTTGTACAACCACATGATAATGGACGTCTCTTGTGGCATACGCTTAACGATGCCGTTTTACAAAAATTTCTGTTTTGTCTCCCACCGCTGCAGCGACACGGGCATGAGCTGTCTACCGTCTATCCACGCCTCGTCCAGCTTCGGGGTCCTGGAAGGGCCCGAGACCCACAGTGCCATGTCCGCCAGTCCACCTTCCATGCGTCAGCCCGAATACGCTGGCACTGACACTGAGGCTGACGGCCGCACAGCCAAAGCGGGAGCTATCAGCGGAGTTTGGGGTTCCTGGACGCGTACCCTGATGCGGAGAATCTCGTGACTATCTGCCTACTGGAGTGTTCATGTCTCGACCGGGGAAATCGTTCGCGTCAGATCTACCATCGGCATTGTCGCAATAGGGAGAGCCGGAGGGGTGGCTGCACACGATCGTGATAACGTTATCGTAACTTGGAAGCAGGGCGTGGACCCGTTGCAAACGTTGGACTCGGACACACCCGAAAACTGGGACTGGGTAAGGCTGATTGGCTGAGACAGGTCTTTGTTCGTGGGCTCCTTCCCACGTTTCTCTCTGACGCGAGACCCGTCTCCACCTTCCACGCTCTATCCGGCCAATCGCCATCATGAGACAGGATGATTCATACAAGCACAAGGCACCAGCGCCCGATCTGTCCTAGAGCGTGCGAAAAGTAAGGTTGAAGCCTTGCACCAGCCCGAGCTGCCTAACGGGCAACTAATTTCTCCTTCTGGAGTCCCTCTGGAGATGGAAGGCGGAAGCAGCTTCAGCTCCAGGGGGGTTGGCCCCTCGTTCAGCGCCCCTTCAGAGCCTGTTTGCGACGCAGAACAGGGGAAAGCAGACCAAGAAGAAAAGGCGAAAAAAAAAAGGGTCACCACCAGAACGGCTTCGAGAAACTCCGTTCGACTCGGGTTGCTCCAACTCCCCGAGAGAGGCGTCCTGGCCGCATGCTAATACTAGATAACGCGCAGCATAATCTCGTTTCATTCTCTTTTCGTCCTGGCCTCTCCTTCATTCATTCAGGATAGTGGTGCTGTTTCTTTTCTTACGACTAATTCCCCTTGCTTCCTCATCGGGATTGCAATTACTCTCTTTTCTAACGCGTCCCCTTTTATCGACTACCAAACAGGCCCTGTCGCGTGGCCTCTTTTCTTCCTTGGATCCTCAACTCACACTACAGCAATCCAGATCCCCAGACCTCCGCCCAATACCAATAAACTGCCTCAGCACGCGGTGCTCGCCGCAAATATGTCGGGCGTGCCGGTGAAGACGGGCGTTGATAGCGTCGCTACGACGGCCCGTGCTTCTGCCGACGAGAAGCGACCTCAGACAAACGAGGTGCCCCCAGGCACAGGCACAAAGACTGTGGAATCATCCGCATCCGAAGATGACTCTGTCGAGGTCATCGAGGACAATAAACGCCGCCACTCCAACGTTCAGGAGCTCGCCAGGCAGTTCACCACCACTTCTGGCGTCGATGTCTCCTCCGACCCGACCACCCTCTTCCACAACGAGGACGAAAACTCGAGCCTCAACCCCAACGGCAACAACTTCAACGCTCGCATCTGGGCCAAGACCATTGCCAAGCTCACAGACGAGCAGGGCAGCGGCTTCAGAAGATCCGGCTTTGCCTTTCAGAACCTCAACGTCTTTGGCTTTGGAAACGCCACTGATTACCAAAAGGATGTCGCCAACGTCTGGCTCCAGATCCCCGGCCTCGTCAAGAAGCTCTTGACCGGTGGCAAGTCGGACCAGAGGCGGATTGACATTCTTCGCGACTTTGATGGTGTCGTCAGGAGCGGCGAGATGCTCGTCGTCCTCGGTCCCCCGGGTTCCGGATGCTCAACTTTCCTCAGTACGTCTCTCCTCGTTTCTCGTGCATTTCCTCGCCTCGGCCCCTCTGTTTGCAGTTTGTGGCTAACAAAGACGCAGAAACCATTGCCGGAGAGACCTCTGGTATATATATCGACAAGGAGTCCTACATGAACTTCCAAGGCATCACCGCCAAGGAGATGCACACTCACCACCGTGCCGAAGCCATCTACACCGCCGAAGTCGATGTTCACTTTCCCCAACTCACCGTTGGCGACACCCTGACCTTTGCCTCCCGCGCCCGCACACCCCGCACCCTCCCGCCCGGCGTCTCCCGCGAGCGTTTCTGCGACCACTACCGTGACGTTGTCATGGCCATGTACGGCATCTCCCACACCGTCAACACCCGCGTCGGCAACGAGTACGTCCGCGGTGTCTCTGGCGGTGAGCGGAAGCGCGTCTCTATCGCCGAGGCCACGCTCGCCAACGCGCCCCTGCAATGCTGGGACAACTCCACCCGTGGTCTCGATTCCGCCAACGCCATCGAGTTCTGCAGGACCCTGAGGCAGCAGAGCGAGCTGTTTGGCCAGACCTGCGCCGTGTCCATCTACCAGGCGCCGCAGACCGCCTACGACCTGTTCGACAAGGCCGTCGTTCTCTACGAGGGTCGCCAGATCTTCTTCGGTCCCGCCGACAAGGCCCGTGAGTACTTTGTCAACATGGGTTTCCACTGCCCGGCACGTCAGACGACCCCCGATTTCCTCACCTCCATGACCTCCGCCCAGGAGCGTCTCGTCCAGCCCGGCTTCGAGGACCGCGTGCCCCGCACACCCGACGAGTTTGCTGCTCGCTGGAAGGCCAGCGCCGAGTACAAGAACCTGCAGGCCGAGATTGAGGCCTACAAGAGCGAGCATCCCTTTGACGGCGAGGACGCCCAGAAGTTCAGGGATCACAAGCGCGCCACGCAGGCCAAGAACCAGCGTGTAAAGTCCGCTTTCATGCTGTCCTACGGCCAGCAGATCAAGCTCTGTCTTTGGCGTGGGTGGAAGCGACTGATTGGTGACCCATCCATCACGCTCTTCATGCTCATCTCCAACTCGGTCATGCTCCTCGTCATCTCCTCCCTGTTCTACAACCTCGACATGACGACCTCGGCCTTCTTCCAGCGTGACGCCACGCTCTTTGTGGCCGTGCTCATGAACGCCTTCGCCTCCGCCCTCGAGATCCTCACCCAGTACGCCCAGCGACCCATTGTCGAAAAGCAGAGCCGCTACGGTTTCTACCACGCGTCCGCGGAAGCTTTCGCCAGCGTCCTGTGCGACACGCCGTACAAGATTGTCAACTCGCTCTTCTCCAATCTGGTCCTGTACTTTATGACCAACCTGAACCGACAGCCTGGCAACTTCTTCTTCTTCTACCTGGTCTCTATCCTTCTGGTCTTTGCCATGTCCGGTCTCTTCCGCTCCATGGCCTCCCTGTCCCGCACGCTCAGTCAAGCCATGGTGCCCGCCTCGATCATGATCCTGGCCCTTGTCATCTTTGCCGGTTTCGTCATTCCCGTACAGTACATGCTGGACTGGTGCCGCTGGATCAACTACCTCAACCCTGTTGCTTACGGATTCGAGAGCATGATGCTCAACGAGTACTACGGCCGTGACTACACCTGCAACAGCTTTGTGCCTCCCATGGAGGTGCCCGGCTACGAGAACGTAGACCTCGCCAACCGTGCTTGCACTGCCATCGGCTCCAAGCCTGGACAGGCAGCCGTTGCTGGGTACGACTACGTCATGGAAAAGTACGGCTATGTCATCTCGCACAAGTGGCGCAACGTCGGTATCATCATTGCTTTCACCCTCTTCAACCACTTGGTTCACTTCCTCTCCATCGAGTACATTGCTGCCAAGCGCTCCAAGGGTGAGGTTCTCGTCTTCCGCCGTGGTCACCTTCCTCACCTCAACGAGTCCAAGGATGACCCCGAAGCCGCCACTTCGGGCCCCGTTGCCATTTTGGAGAAGCCGCAGAGCAGGATCGCCGACGCCGGTAACTTCCAGGGATCTACCTCAGTCTTTCACTGGAACGATGTCTGCTACGATGTCAAGATCAAGAAGGAAAACCGCCGCATTCTGGACCACGTTGATGGCTGGGTCAAGCCCGGCACGCTGACTGCTCTTATGGGTGTCTCTGGTGCCGGTAAGACCACGCTTCTCGACTGTTTGGCCGATCGTACTTCCATGGGTGTTATTACCGGTGAAATGCTGGTCGATGGCAAGATTCGCGACTCTTCGTTCCAGCGCAAGACCGGTTACGTGCAGCAGCAGGATCTCCACCTGGAGACCTCCACTGTTCGTGAGGCTCTGACTTTCAGCGCCCTCCTTCGCCAGCCTGACTCTACCCCGCGTGAGGAGAAGATTGCCTACGTCGACGAAGTCATCAAGTTGCTTGACATGGAGCCCTACGCTGACGCCGTCATTGGTGTCCTCGGCGAGGGTCTCAACGTCGAACAGCGCAAGCGCCTGACTATCGGTGTTGAGCTTGCTGCGAAGCCCCCGTTGTTGCTGTTTGTTGACGAGCCCACTTCTGGTCTCGACTCGCAGACCTCCTGGGCCATTCTCGACCTGCTCGAGAAGCTGTCCAAGGCCGGCCAGTCCGTTCTCTGCACCATTCACCAGCCCTCTGCCATGCTCTTCCAGCGTTTCGACCGCCTCCTGTTCCTCGCCAAGGGTGGCAGGACCGTGTACTTTGGCGAGATTGGCGAGCACTCCAAGACGATGACCTCCTACTTTGAGCGTAACGGCGCCCATCCCTGCAAGGACGGAGAGAACCCCGCCGAGTGGATGCTCGAGGCCATTGGTGCCGCGCCCGGATCCCACACCGAAGTCGACTGGCACCAGACCTGGCGCAACAGCCCCGAGTATGCTGAGGTGCAGGCCGAGCTGGAGCGCCTCAAGTCTACAGGGTCTGCTCTCGAAAAGACCCCTTCCATGGCACAGATGGAAGGCGACAACGCACACGAGTATGACGAGTTTGCGGCTCCCCTGAGCAAGCAGCTCCTCATCGTCACCAGGCGTGTCTTTGAGCAGTACTGGCGCACCCCCTCCTACATCTACTCCAAGTTTGCCCTCTGCACTGGTGTCGCGCTTTTTATCGGTCTCGTATTCCTCGATGCCCCCCTCACGATCGCCGGTCTCCAGAACCAAATGTTTGCCATTTTCAACATTCTCACCATCTTTGGTCAGCTCTGCCAGCAGCAGATGCCTCACTTCGTCACGCAGCGCTCTCTTTACGAGGTCCGCGAGCGGCCGTCCAAGACTTACTCGTGGAAGGTGTTTATGCTAAGCCAGATCATCGTCGAGCTGCCGTGGAACACGCTCATGAGTGTGGTCATGTTCCTTTGCGTCTACTACCCCGTCGGTTTCAACCAGAACGCCAACGCCGCCGGTCAGGGCGCCGAGCGCGCCGGTCTTATGTGGCTCCTCTTCTGGCAATTCCTCATCTTCACCTGCACGTTCGCCCACATGGTCATCGCGCTCGTCGAGTCGGCGGAGGCGGGCGGCGGTATCGCCAACGTCCTCTTCAACTTCTGCCTGCTCTTCTGTGGTGTCCTCGCCGGCCCTGACACCCTCCCAGGCTTCTGGATCTTCCTCTACCGCGCCTCGCCCTTCACGTACTGGGTCTCAGCCGTCCTGAGCACGGGTCTCGCCAACGCCGAGGTGCACTGCAGCGACAACGAGCTCGTGCGCATCAAGCCCCCGAGCGGCAGCAGCTGCGGCGACTACCTCAACCCGTTCATCAAGGGTGCCGGCGGGTACCTCCAGGACGCGAACGCGACGAGCGAGTGCATGTATTGCCCGCTGGACAGCACCAACACGTTCCTCGACATGATCAACGCCAACTACGACAACCGGTGGAGGGACTGGGCGCTGGGCATGGTGTACATTGTGTTCAACATTGCGGCGGCGCTCTTCTTCTACTGGTTGGCGAGGATGCCCAAGGGCAAGAAGATGAAGAAGCCCAAGCAGGAGTAATGCACACTCCGTCCCCACAGTTTTACGCATTGCGAAGAGAAAAAAAAAAAAAAAATCAAAAAAAAGCAGCAACAGCACATACAGCATGGAACTTGGATGGACATTTATTTTTCACGTCGACGTTCCCTTTGAACCCATTTTGTTTCCCATCTTTTCTTAATTTAGAGGCATCTCTCCCTAGAGTATGGGGGGCGTTTGATCTTTCTTTTTCTTGTCATTTTCTCCATCTCAGAGCCCCCCTTTTTTTCCTCTTGATGGGGCGAGAAAAGTATTGTATATTGTTGATAGAAGCGATACCAATGGCATTGTACATATGATTTTGACCATTTTCGACCCTCACGAGGCATTCCATATGTGATTTGACCATTTCTTGACGTGCAAGTGAAGCGGTGACATGTGTCATTTTCGTATTGAACAAGCACGTTGCTCAACTCGATGTTCTGGTCTTTCCGATGGTCTTTCGGTGTTAGCCGTGAGTCTTCACGAACGGAGAGAGTGAATGATGTTCACGGACCAACGTCGCTAGCACGGCTTGATTCGACCTTGAGACTCGTCTTCACATTTGTACTTGATCATGTTGCACGTTGTAGCCGCACGACTGAGCCCTCGCCCAATGGGCCGCAAACAAAGCGTCCGCCTGCCCTGGCATCCACAACACGTCTCTCATCACCCACAACGCATCCTCCCAAGTCTGCAGCCTCAGCTGCTCTGCGGCTCCTCTTGCTGCCTGTCGCCAATACCCGCAATCAGGCATCCATTCTGCGGCCACGGCGCAGATGCTGTATATCCAGAAAAGCGTCTTTGACTCCTCTCCCCTGTCACCTGTCGCTTCACCCAGTAGAGACTTCCCACCCTCTCGCTTGTGAACCGCGGTGTTCCATGGCAGATTCTCCAACAGAGCGTGAAACTTGCGCAGCTTGGCGATAACTCGACCTATGAGATGCATATTGTGGTAGTAGGTCGTGCCGTGAATAACCAGCATGTACAGCACCACGCCGTACCGCAGACACTCTGATAGCAGTGCTCTCCGCCCCCCCTCGGGGAGAAATGGAGGCAGGAGAAGCAGCTTATGAATCACAAAGCACGCCAGATCATGGAGATTTGTCGTCGTGAGTGGCGCTTCCTGGAAGATTTTTCTCAACCTGGTGAGAACACCGATCATCGCCGGATCGAGCACATTCTCGTCGAACCGACACCCAGCGATGTGCGGTCCCATCACCGACGACGCGTCCCGCCACTGTACCGTCGGATCGACCCCGTCGCCGTGCCCCTGATCGCTCTGCACCGTAAACTGCGCCTCCCCCGTGACCAGCATCGCGACCCAGCTCATCATCCTCCCCGTCAGGGGGCTTTCTTTTTTCACGCGCGCAATGCCGCCCCTGGCTTCCACGATGCGCATCCCGCCGGCGAGGTGCACCGCGCTCGCCGTCTCGTTACCTTTGCCGTGCTCGATGGCGGCGAGAGTGACGATGGCGTTGAGAGTTGCGTCGCCGAGGCGCTCGTCGTCTTCCGCGCCGTTGTTGGTGCTCGTCACCGGTTTTGGATCCAAGTAGAGTTTCTCGCGGAGGAGGCGAACCGACTCGGCCATGAGAAGGGTGGAGAGGGGGAAAGTCGTGGACCGAGTCTGGAGTTCGGATGCGAGGGATGCGGTCTGCAGGGAGACGTGGAAAAGAGCTGGGTCGGCGAGTGCGAGTGGCCACCAGGCCGTGACGAAAGGGTTGGAGGAGGGAGAGGGATCGAGGGGGTAGTACTGAAAAGCAATAGCAGAGAGGACTTTTTTTTGGGGGGGTTCCCTGTTCTCAGTCACGCTGCTCTGAAACTATAGACGAGTAAAGAGAGACGTACAGTGGTGAATGAGGCGCTGGACGTGAGGTCTCGCGATTCGGATAGGGGGGTATGTATCGAACGGATCCAGGCTCGCATCAACATCCATGACACTGATGATCCCTTCTCTCCATTGTTCCTTCTCTTCTCTGCCCGGTGAGCGTATCCTTGCCGGCGTCCCCGTGGTGTGTGATGTTCTCGAGGCGGCGGTCCCAGCGAGCGGCTCATTAGCGTACACGCATGTCGTCTTGCGCTTCCCGCAGCGTGAGCACCGCGGGATCTCGAGCGTGCATTTCTGCTTTGCTTTGATGCAGGCGTCACAAGAGCGACGGAGGGTGGTGCGGACTTGCATTTATTGCCGGGATGGTGGGATTATTTCGCTTTTTCGCTACAAAGGAGAAGACATGGGGGGAAATGTGAAAGGGTCTGTAGCGAGTCGCGTCGACAACGGATGAGCATGAGCAAAAATGTGAGTTGGGAGTGGTGCGATTGAGTGAATAACAGTTGAAGTGGAATGAGACGGAGAAGCAAAGACCAAAATGGCGTGGCCGGGTGTCTGGATGTAAGACAGGACAGGACGGGGGGAGGGTGTGAAGATCAAGGGCGTCGATAGAGGAGAGACGCGAGGGTTAGGGTTTCCACGAGACCGGGTTGAGGTTCATCGTCGACCACGTGCAGATCGGACTCGGATCTATCCGACACGGTCTCAACTGGATTCCAATCACCTTGACCTACCAAGCTGTCGCAGTTGTGCCATAGAGGGCCTCTGATAGTGTAAATAATGATGTATTGGCATGCTCATCTTATGGGTATTGTATGCAGTCTCATCAACGGCCGTATAATCGTATGCTCATCCTCTGGCCAGAATTATTCACGGACAATATATCGTCCGTCTTTCCAGCCCTTCAAACTCGCCAAAGAAATTCACATCCCTTCGAGCTCCTCACAAAGATCCAGGGCACCAAGTGATCATGGTGCTCTGGTAATCAAAAAGGGCAAGTCCTCTTCCTTCTCCTCGTCTCCTCCCCCCCAAGGCACCACCACCTCAAAGTACTCCAGCGCTCGCAGCCGGCACGGGCCCTGCCGCCACATCCCCCATTCCAACTCGGCCCATTCATCGGCCTGATGCGGGCTCGCGAGCTGGATCTCTGCTCGGAGGAACCGCAAGCCCGGCATCTTGGCGAGGGTCGTCCACACGTCTATCCACAGCTGCTCTTGTTTGCCAAACTTGCCGCCGCTGGGGCCCGCGCCGCCGCTGGTGTCGGAGAACAGAAGGGGCGTGTAGTGCTCCCACGTGATGTTGATTTGGGAGATGAGCGGGATGTAAGGCGCGAAGGGGCGGGAGAAGATCGTGGGAAGGGTCGCGGGGGCGTGGGAAAAGTCGAAGAAGGTTTCCGAGTAGAGGTAGGAGATTGTCTCAAAATAGCTGCGGATGTCAATAATGGATCACAGAAAGCAGGTAAAGATTGGGGGGAGGGGACGTACACTCTCTTGCACGTAAGCAGCAGGCTGATGCAATCACACATCTCCCCCGGCCGCGTGCACACCCCAAAATGAGGCCCCTTGACCACACCCCAGGTCACCTTCCTCTGCCCGTCCCCCGACTCGGACCCTGAGTCGCTCTCGCTGCCTATGCTGCCCCTCCTCTGCGCCAGTGCGCTCGCTTCCCACGTATCTCTCACCAGGCACTCCCTCGCACGCCACTTTTTGCCGACCCGGTGGATGTGCACCGCATGCTGCCGAAAGTACCACTCCCAGACCATCTGGCGAAGCTCGGGTGGTAGGCGACCGTAGAGGAGGGAGGTGGACTGGGAGTTGTCGGCCTTCTGCGGGTGGAGCGGGGGCGGGGGCACGAAGGGGGTGAGCTTGTGGAAGAAGTGTTGGAGGTTGGTGGAGAGGGGCATTTTGGCGGTAACTGAGGGTGTCGAATTTGTTGTTGCCGCCCTGGTTGCGTCTTAGGGAGGGCGGGTAACGAGAACGAGATCGAGGTTGGCGGCGCCGGAAAGGGCTGATGTCGTGCGTCAAGGTATGTCCGCTCTGCGTCCTCGGGATGCGAGTGACTAGGAAGAGGTACGAGGCGGTTAAGCTAAGTCGATGAAACGGTAAATCGGATCAGACGAGATGGTTAATGAGACAAAGTATAGGTAATTGAGTAAATGTCTCCTCTCTGTGGCTCGGTTTAACGCTGAAGACAGGTGTCCAGCGACAGGCAGATGATCCAATTGACAGGCCCCAAGCTCAGGAACATGCAATCATCAAAGACAGATACGAGAAATAAAAGGGTCCAGATAAGTCCCAACAACGATCGATCGGAATGCGTGGCAGGAAGAATGGCAAAAATGCACGTGGAGAAAGACCGTTGACGCAGCCGATAGACAGGGACAGAGGGGACAAAGAAGAACAGCGATGACGTTCGCAATGGCTGGCGGTAGGCGCGCCGATCCGCAGGGGAAAGGAATATGGGAGTCTGGAACCCGACAAAAGTTTACGTGAGAGAGCAAAATTCAGACCATGCGAAAATTACAGAATTTGCCGAATAGCGCGTTTAGGCCGAGGGTGTTGGAGGGATTGTCGAATGTCGTCGGTGGCTTGATGCCAGGTCCCGAGCGCCATCCCGATCCAGGGTCCTGGGGTGGTGAGCCACGTGATAAAGCACGTGATTCTGATCCACGTGATACCTGCTTGATTAAGACCCTTGCCCTGGACACTCTTCGCGACCACAATCTAGTCCCACGTCACGACCCAGAGAAGGTGTCTGATATTGACACCCAGAGATGGATGCGCCTTTTATACATCAAGACCAAGGACGTCTTCGACTAGTTTCTACCCGACCCTCTCGACCCTTGTCCATCCATTGGATTTGTCGTCATCTCAAGCCAGTGCCAACCACAACAAACAGGAGACTAAGCCCTTTGCAGCCATCGGGGTCTAAACCCAAAACGTACTAGACTCCGACTCTGCCGTCTTCCGTATTCCCGGCGCTCGCCGTGGATCATCCCGGTTCCTCTCTTCGGGTCCTTCGCATCACTAGCATAGGGTGTGTGCGTCGGAGTCTAAGCCTTCTTCGGCGGCTTGCCAGATCACATAGTGCAAAGAGAATGAGGATCAAGGGGGTGTAGGCAGTGATCCTCGTACTCGGCTTGATGAGACATGACTTCAGGTTCAGGGTAGCCGACGTCTAATGTAAGCCGACGGACAGTATTTCTCGGGATGATGATACGGAGTCGCTTCAGCCAGCCCAAGACGCTGGACTCATTAGAAAGAGGCACATGTGGCATCCCGAAATGTCTTAGTTTCCGGGGACGCTGGGACCGACAAGCATCTGCTGTTGTTGAAATGATCAGTTTTCTTCGCACAGGGGGGCAGACGCACTCCAAGTATATGTGTTGAGTATTCCACTCATCAAGCTTCATACTCTTCCCACAGATCTCCCGCATACTTGTGAAAAACAGCTATGGAGGCTGTTCAAACCACGGCCATCAGTATGGCTTCTGCTCTCACAAACACCACTCTCCATTTGCATCAGTCCGCCGAGAAAGCAGGCCAGCTTTCGACATTGCTATCAAGACGCTTCTCAGACTGGTCGACTGGTCGGGTCTTCATCACTCTTCTCGCCCTCTGCGTGGCATACGATCAAGGTGTGTCTTCTATTGCTCATGCACAAACCTCCCGAGACCACCACTGACAAATCAGCCGCCTACATTTACCGAAAAGGTCGTCTGGCCGGTCCCATGTTCAAGATCCCATTCATGGGCCCCTTTATTCGGGCTCTATATCCCAAGTTTGACAACTACCTCATGCAGTGGTCTCTCGGGAAGCTCTCCTGCATCTCCATCTTCCACAAGTATGTTTCTCATCCCTCAAGATCTTGCAGTATGGCAAACCTGACAACCATCTCAGGTTCATCGTCATGGTCTCCGACCGCGACCTGGCCCACAAGGTCTTCAAGTCCCCCAACCACGCCTCACCTTGCCTCGTCCCCGTCGCAAAGGACATTCTCCGTCCCGGCGCCTTTGTCCTCCTCATGGGCCGTGCCCACGCCGAGTTCCGCCGCGGCCTCAACCCGCTCTTCACCAACGCCGCGCTATCGACTTACCTTCCCCGCCAGGAGGCCGTGTTCGACGAATACTTTGACCTCTTTATCGCCGCGAGCCGAGCCGCCGGTGGAAAGCCAATAAAGACGTTTGGCTTGTTTCGGGAGCTCAACTCGGCGCTGAGCTGCCGGACCTTCTTTGGGGATTATATCCAGGAGAACGAGATCAAGGAGATTGCTGACAACTTTTACATTATCACCGCGGCGCTGGAGCTCGTCAACGTGCCCGGCGCGGTCTGGATCCCGTTCACAAAGCCGTGGCGTGGGAAGCGCGTCGCGGGGCAGGTCCTCGCCGTGTTTGAAAAGTGCGCCGCCATGGCGAAAACCAGCATGGCGAGGAGTGGCGCAAAACCCACCTGCACAGTCGACGAGTGGGTGAAGCACATGATGGTCTGCAAGGAGTACCAAGACAAGATGGACCGCGCGGAGAAGAACGGGGAGCAGAGCCCTGGAGGCGAGCCCACGAAACCGATAAACATGATACGTCAGTTTAGCACCTGGGAGATGGCGCAGACCATGTTCGCCTTCCTCTTTGCCTCGCAAGACGCGTCGAGCAGCGCTACTATCTGGATGTTTCAGATCCTTGCGCAGCGACCGGACGTCCTGGACCGTGTGCGCGAGGAGAACCTCCGCGCGCGTGACGGAGACCAAAGAGCCCCTTTTACGCTGGAAATGTATGATAAGCTGCGCTACACCAATGCCGTCGTCAAGGAGCTCCTCCGTTGGCGACCCCCCGTCATCTTTGTCCCCTACAACGTCACAAAAGACTTTCCCATCACGCCCGACTACACCATCCCGCGTGGGTCCATGGTGATTCCCTCCGCGTACCCAGCTCTCCATGATCCGACGGTCTACCCTGAACCAGACGCTTTCGATCCAGAGAGATGGCTGACGGGAGACGCGGAGAGCCAGACGAGGAACTGGCTCGTGTTTGGCACGGGGAGCCACGACTGCTTGGCGAGAAAGTACGTGCCGCTGAGTATGGCGCTGATGATTGGTAAGGCGAGCATGGAGATGGACTGGGTGCATCATGAGACGGAAAAGTCTGAGGAGATTCGGGTTTTCGCGTGCTTGTTTCCGGAAGATGAGTGTCCGTTGGTTTTCACAAAAAGGCAGGCAGAGGGTGCTCAATGAGAATGGAGTGGAAAGGCAATTTCGCTCGTCAAGTGGATAGCTGTGTGGAAATTTGGCAATGTAGAGGAGACACGATCAGAGATTACAATCACTTGAGATAGAATCGACGAGACGTTGAGGAATGCTACCGTCGAAACCTCTTCGCAGGAGCATTTGCACGCATTGTGTTCGGTCGGAGATGGAAACAAATAATGCTCAACGAAAAGAAAGCTGGTCCGTATTGTTACGCGCGCGTCATGTACCTAGAACACCACGTCGTCTAGACAGAAAGCCATTGAAAATGTTTGTCATATATCAATTCATGTAGTGGTATCATCAGTATATCGTTGGCCGCTCAAACAAAAACAAAAACAAAAACCATCATCGTCATCGTCCATGCTCCCCTCATCCCCGCGATCTATAGTCTCTATCTATAGTCTTGTACGCAGTCTATGCCAGATCCCGCTATATCAATGTTCTCTTTCTCTTTTCATGAAGAGAATCTCACCAATGCATCTTATCCATCACAGCCCAGCTCATGATTCCTCCGCCGTCGAGTCTCCCTCCTGCGAGCGATCCTCTTCGCTATGCTCCCCCTCCACAGTGTCGAACCTGCCGATGATATCGAGCTTCAGACCCTCTCTTTTCCGGCACGCCTCCTCAATCTCTTTCGGTATCCTCTTCTCATTCCCGTCGTCGTCCTCCCCCTCCACGACAATGAGATGCGTCAACCGCCTCGCCATCACCTCCAGGTTCTCCAAAACGCCCACAAACAGCTCCGTCACCTCCGCATCCGTGTCCAGCTCGTTGAAAAACTCGAGCGTCTCCAGCTCCGGCGGCAACCCCACGCCCGTAAGCCTCGGCTTCTTGGAGGAGTGCCCAAACAGCTGGTGGTCCCAGTTCAGCCTCAGGGTCTTGAGCCTGCCAAACTCGCGGAGCTGCAGGGCGCGTCGGTCCATCAGGAGGGGGTGGTCGATGGTGATGGTCTTGAGCGAGTGCTTTTGCGTGTCGAGGGCGATAAAATAGTCCCTGACACTGTCGCTGCTCTCCTCGAGATCGGGCTGCGGGTCGGCGCTCTGCGTCATGACAAACTCCTCGAGCGCTTCGGGGAATTTGAGCAGGTCAAAGATGGCGTCGTCGCTAATGTCGCACTCGAGGAGGTGGAGGCGTTTGAGCGAGGTTTCCTCGGGGTGCTCGGGCAGGTCAAAGGGCTTGTCGCCGAGGCGGGCGTGGCGGATGACGAGGGTCTCGAGCGTCGGATGGGCAAAGATGTGAATGTTCTCCTGCAGGTCCCAGTAGTCGTTGTCGGCGCACTCGTAGTAGAGGGTGCAGGTCGTCAGACAGGCCAGGTCGAAGGGGCCGTTGAACAGCTGGCCGATGCCGTGCGATAGGGCTTCAGGAACGGCAATGTCCATGCTCTTGACGTTGCTCATGTCAGACATGGAGCGACTGAGGCTGTCCATGGGGAGGGGCTCGTCGTAAAAGTCCTGCGACCCGTTGATGGGTGTTTTCGAAACCATCGTCGACAGCTGACTTGCTGGGTAGGCTAGCTTGATCTCCTGGATCGCTGAACCTCGCCTCGGCCGTCGGCTCAGGCTCTGCCCCAAGATGAGATGCTGCTCGGGGGTGTCAAAGTTGACGGTTCGGTAGAGGACCTCGTCGGCCAGCTTGTGGTATCGTTTGGAGACGCGGGAAATGGCGCAAACGGCCGACTTTGACAGCCCGGCGACATGCTCAAAGATGCGCACCAGGACCGCGTCAGGGAGGCGGCAGAGCCGGTCGTTGGCGTGAACGGCGTGGCACATGCTCGCGCGGCGCATAAAGTCCCCCCCACTGCCGTTGGCGCCGACTGCCATCTTGTTGCAGTGCCAAGGCGAGAGCAGCTTCGTGAAAGGGTCGACGAGGTGCGAGTGATCGAGGTAGCACGGAAAGAGAAGTCTTGCGAGGTTAGAGAAAGCTGAAGTCATCGTAGTCGCAAAGGACAAGGGGGGCGAGGAGGAGGCGCGCCGTGCGAGGGCGCCGCGGGGCGGTGGTGGTGGTCTGATGGACAGGGTAGGCGACGTCAGATCAGCAAAACGATCGCGGAGGTGGAACCCTTTCCCCAGAGTTGAGTTGACGTGGGTCGACGGATTTCGAGGATCCCGGTATTTCGCGACTCCTAGCGCAAGGAGGAGATCCAGGGGCCCTGCAAGAGGCTCGAACGCGAGGGGAGATACGTGATCGATGGGGGGTGGATTATTGTGGATGAAAATGCCAATGTCGACAGAGAGTGGATGCGAGAACAAAGAGGGAGAGGAACAGTCAAGAAGCAAAGTCGTGGAAGATTAGAAAACAAGAAGGAAACTAATGTGTGCAGATTCGAGAGTATAAAGGGAAAGTTGGCCAGACCTCAACTCTGTTACCGGCGACCCGAAACTGGGTTGGGCTCGTTGGTGGTGGTGGTGATGCTGGCGGTGCTGCATAATGTTGGCACAACCTTGCATAAGCAGCGTGTTATGCATTATGCCCTGCATAAAGTGCGGCTTATGTAGTCCGCCTCGATCAGTTGCTTTCCAAATACAAGCGATTGGAGTGGGATTCGCCGGAAATGGTTTCTGTTAGACTTTCAGGTAATTAATTGATCATGGGTCAGTTGGTACCTCTCGGCCATCGAAGGCGTCGTAAAAGGGTGATATACAGATCTTGTGCATCGATCCGGGTTGGGCTTTGAAATGTACAGCCTTGTATAATGGCAAGTTACTGAATGCTATGAGTGCATCAACTCTATCCCCAAGCCTAATAACACGTGCACGCCTATTTCTTGCCCTTCCCGCGTCTCTTGCGAACGGAAGCAGCTGGTCCTTCGTCCGCTTCCTCGCCTCCAACCTCCTGCATCTCAACCTCACCGTCCTCTTCGGCAACCGCATCCTTGTCATCGACGGTCTTGTCTACGCCACCATCCTCCAGGACCTCCCTCACGATGCGCTTCCCCTCGTCCTCCTTCTCTTTGCCGTTTGGCGCCCCGCAAGACATGCACCGCCAGATCCCCAGCTCGCTCAGTGACTTGGTGCCTGGTGGCGCCTGGCCATTGACCACGCGGCACGATTGGCAGATCAGCACAATCCTGTTCTTGGGCGAAAACTCGTCCTCTCCCAGCAGAACATCGAAAATACGATCGTACCAGTGCGACTCGGGTGGCGGGGCGGCGTATGCTCCGTGCTGCATGGATGCTTGCTGGCGGTGGTCGTCGTGTTGCTGCCTTGGCTGTTCGGGTGGCGGCGGCCCGTCGTACTCCGAGTTGGGAGCGAATTCGGCGGTAGGCTCCAGAGGATCGCGCGGCGTGGTTTGGTGAGGCGTGCTGGCCGCGCTCTGGTGTCGCTGAATGTTCGCAGTCGCTGGGATTGGCATGGTCGTTCGACGAGGCTGCTCAGTGTCGACATCGCTGCGCCTCCCTTTCTTGCCCCTCAGCGACTTGCCCTCTCCATCTTCGTCGTCTGTGGCCCCTTTGCCGCTACTCTTGGGCCTGCCACCTCCCCCGTACTTCTCGATGAGCTCCAGTGTGGAGTCGTATTTTGTCGCATCCTTGAGCTTCTGGATCGTCTGCGCTCTCTCCTCCTGCAGTGTCGCGAGCTTGGTCGACAGAGCATCGATGCGGTAATTATAAATCGCCGAGAGGGCCTTGCGAATGCCGTAAATACTGCAGCACAGGTCAGTGGATCGTCCACATGGTGAAATGCGTGAGAGGGACGCACAGGAATGGCCCAGTCACGAGGCTCGCGAGCTCCCACTGGCCCATGTTCTCCCTTCCAATGACCAGGAGACAGACGATAGCCAGCACAAGATAGGCAAAGGTGCTATATAATGTGACTAGCACCTTGACCCGACGCGAGCTCGCTCCCGTCTTCTCCAGCCGCGTCTGCGTCCTAGTGATCTTCTCCGACAGGGCGGACAGCGTCTTCTCGAAAGATGCCGCCGAGTTGTCGTTCTGCAAGCAGGTCAATTCTCAGGGCACAGAGAGACCCTTGGGGTTTGGACCACATACCCTCCATGGCCATAGAGACACCATCTTAGTAGAGGCGCGCGATCACGAGCGTCAGGCGCTCTGCTCCCCGCAGCTTATCCCCCTCTTGTTGAACGAGGTCGAGAGCTGCTGTACAACCTGAAAAGGCTGAAGAAGATCAGAATCACTAGAAGATCAAAAGATTGTTGGGCGAAGAGGAGAAGCAATCAGCTCAAACGTGAAGGAACGTACGTGACCTCATTGCTTCTCCAATTTCTCGAGCGGTGACGATGCGAGCTTCGGTGGGGCACGGCGCTCGGACCCCAGTTCAGTCCCGCTCAGCTCAGCTCAGCTCAGCTTCAGCCACATTCGATCAAGCACCGCCACCAACCCCTGCTGACTTGTGGCTGAGAAGACAGGCAGGCTTGGCCTCACTTTGGAGAGAGGCCAGCGCAGGGCCGGAATTGAGAGATTGGCCGTTCAAACCTTCATTGTGCCAACTCCGACCGACTAATGCCTTGCTGAAGCTACTAAGGTTCCGGAACATCACAGGACCACCATGTTCCAGGTATGAACTGGGAGCCCCTGCTCACAAACGTCCATCGCACGATGTCCAGGGCTAACCTTCACCAGCGACTCCGTGGTGCCATCGATCGCAGCATCGCAGAGGAACAGGCCCGGTCCAATATCGCCAGTGGAACCCCGTCGCGGTCGGCTTCGACGTCGCGTAAGAATGGAACAGGCTCCAAGGGGTCCAAGGCGGCCGCTGTAGACGACGCGCCTGCGAATCCCGACCCAGCGGTGTTCGAGGCAGCATTCGTGATCGACGACAGTGACGATCCCAGCCGTGCTGCCACTCCGAAACCAACAGCAGACAGAATGGATGATAAGAAGTCGGACGCCGCCGCTGATGGTGGTGAGGGCGCAGCAACAAACGCAGTGGAGGGCGATGGGGAGAAGGAGCACAAGCCCCCGGCTGCTCCGTCGTCAGAACTGAGCCCCGAGATCAAGCAGAAGCTGAGGAAGCTCGAAAAATTGGAAGCTACGTATCCAGGTACGAGATATGCGCTAGGCGCCTTTCGCGCCGGAGCATGGTGACTGACAGCATGTAGAACTCTTGCGATCCTATCGAGTAGCGCACCGTCGCGCCACCGCGATCGAGCCTTTCGAAAAGGCGCTCAAAGAGAACACGCCTCTGACGTCCATCGCTGACCCGAGCGCGCTCACCGAATACCTCAGCCAGCTCAATTTGAAAGGCAACATGGTGATGGATGAGCTGAAGAGAGTCTCTGCCGAAAAGGACGAGCTGAAAAAGAAGCACGACGAGACGGCAGAAAAGCTCAAAAAGGCGGAAGAGGAGGTCGAGTCCCTCAGATCTAGCAAAACGGCTGAAGCAGCGTCAAAGGATGAGGGCCCGGCCAAAAACTCGGGCGACTTCTTCTCCTATGATGACGAGATTCCTCAACTGCAAGCCGACGTCGCTGCCAAAGCGGAGGAGATTGACACGCTCAAGGCTGAGGTCAGGGGGCTGAAAGAGGAGTTGAGCACGGCCAAGGAGACCAGCGCAACTCTTTCAGAAAATCTCGAGAAGGCTACCCGCGAGCTCGACGAGTCACGCGGCGCCTCTTCTTCTCAGGACTCTGTCAAGGAACAACTGGAAGCTAGTCGAGATGAAATCAAAGGACTGACCGAGCGTCTGGAAAAGTCGGAATGCCAGCTGAAGACTCTCGAGAGTGAATTGAAGACCGCCAAAACGGACCACAGCACCAAGGTTAAGCAACTCGAGTCGACCGCGGCCGAATCCGAGAAGCGAGTGACCGCGCTGGATGCCGACGTCAAGAAGGCCGAGCAAGCAAAGACGATCTCCAAGAAGCTGATTGACGACCTGAATGCCAATATCTCCGCACTGAAGCAGGAGAAAACAGACAGTGAGGCTAAGATTCATGAGTTGACAAAAAAGCTAGAAGCTCAGCCTGCACCCAAGGCCACCGAGACGCCAGCCGCTACTCCACCTGTTCCGACTCCCTCTTCTGCTCCTGCTGGTGGTGCCGGCGGCAAGAAGAAAAACAACAAGAAAAAGAAGGGCAAAGGCGGCGCTACTACTGCCGAAGCTTCAACGCCAACCGCTGCACCAGACGCGGCGATAAGCACTCCCGATCCTGCATCGGCGCCAGCCGTCGACGACTCTGCGCGTGAAGCATTGGAAAAGGAAATCTCAGATCTCAAGGCGGAAGTCTCAGAAAAGGATACCCAGATCGAGAAACTCAGCCAGCGAAAGAAGACAGAGGAGGATCTGCGCGAGGAGATTGATAGCTTGCGTGAGAACCTCATGGACATAGGCCAGGACCATGTCGAGGCAAAGGAGAAGATCAAAGCACTGGAGAACGAGAAGGCAGAGCTCAAGACACAGATTGCCGATCTCGAAAAGAAGATCAGCTCTTCCGAGACGGATGCCAGTGCCGCGGCAACAGCCACTGCCGCGACCGAGACGCTGAGGGAGGAGTATGAAGAGCTCAAGGCCAAGTCTGCGGAGCTTCAGACTGATCTTGGTGCGGCGCAAAATCTCGCGCAATCCCGCTTCAAGGAGCTGGGAGAGCTCAGAGAGATCCTGCAACAGGCACAGCCCGAATTGAAGGGCCTGCGGAAGGATTCCGAGACGCTCAAGACGACGAAAGAAGAGCTCGCAGCAAAGACCAAGGAGCTGCAGGCCGCGGAGAAGAGAGAGGCGGAGCTGAAGAAGACGGTCGAGAAGACGCAGAAGCAAGTGGCAGAGCGCGATACACAAATCAAAGAGCTGCAAGGTAAACTCACTGCAGAGACGAACGCAAAGGTCAAGCTGGAAGATGCCCAGCGCGTGTCCGGGCGTGATCTTCGCCGCAGCGAAGCGGAAAAGGTCGAATTGTCGAGCAAGGCAGAGAAGGCGGAGAGGGAGCTCACCAAGGTGAAAGAGGAGCTTGAGACTTTGCGACCGCAGGTCAAGGAGCTCCAAGAGTCCATGGCCAAGCTGCGTCGCGAGAAGACGGCGGCGCAGGAGGAGGTCGAGTTCAAGTCTCAACAGTACACCAACGCGCAGGGGCTCCTCGCCAGCATGCGGGACCAGTCCGCCGAGATGTCCGTCCAGCTCAAGGAGTCCAAGGCGCAGGCCGAGTCGCTGGAGGAGGAGCTCACCGAGGTGCAGCGATTGCTGCAGGAGCGCACGAGGGAGGGCGAGACCATGCGCCGCATGCTCGCCGACGAAAATGACCGCACCGAGGCCAAGATCCGAGACGCGCGCACGCGCATGGAGGCTGCCATCGAGGAGCGCGACAGGATGGAGGATGAGTCCGCCACGCTCGCGCGTCGCAAGACCCGCGAGACGGAGGAGTTAAAGGGCAAAATCCGGGATCTGGAGCGCGAGGTCAAGACGCTCGCCCACGAGCGCGACGACCTCGAGGAGCGCAGCAAGGAATGGAAGCGTCGCCGCGAGGAGCTCGAGTCCATTGAGCAGTCCGCCGAGGCCGAGTCTGCGGACCTCCGCACCACAGCCTCCCAGCTGCGCGCCGCTCTAGATGCTTCAGAGGCGCAGGTGCGCGACGCCGAGAAGCAGCGCGCCGAGCTGAAGAGAATGCTCGAGGACGCGAGGCAGCGCTACGACAAGCTGAGCCGGGATCTCAAGACGGCGCAGGGCAAGCTCGCAGCGCCGGGGGTGACGGCCGCGTCGTCGCGGAGCTCGATCGACTCGCAGAGGAGCGGGGCGCAGCACCAGGGCGCGGATACGCAGTACCTCAAGACCATCCTGCTGCAGTTTTTGCAGCAAAAGGATGGCAAGCTGAGGGCCCAGCTGGTGCCGGTGCTGGGGCAGCTCTTGAAGTTTGACAAGTGAGTGAATCTTGCCGTGGTTACCAGGCATCAAAAAGACTAACAAGTCATAGGGCCGATGAGAAGAATTGGCTGAACGCTGTGCAGCATATAGAGGTCAAGTGAGAGAAGACAAGTGTGTATCAGTGTAGAAGTGTATGATTTGGCATTACCAGCGTTTGTCCATGCCTTGTTAGTAACAAGACAGCAATGAAGACAGTCTTTGTTGCACCTCTGCTATGTCTATCACCACTTTAAGGTGCAAGACTCATGCATCGCTGCCTTGTCCATTGATCATGTGTATGAGATGCAGGCGTATGAGCGTCCTCTAGCTGAGTGATACACACCAGTCGACGGGAAAATGTCTGTTCCCAATTTGGAAACCCAAAGAAATATGGGATTAAAATGAATGACATGCCTCAGTTCTATATGCTTACATGCAATAGCTCTCTTTCCAACAACATCCTCGGAACCGCTTCTTATGAGCGCCGCTGAGAAAACACGACACGACATGACTCCTAGACCCTGTGAACAAGACTGCTCAAAATGTCCCAACAACATCATCTGCAGATCTCGGTTGAATTCTCAAACATCTTCTGCCCCATTCAGCTTCAAAGCATAGTGCAGCGTTAGCACTTCCCCGTTTTTTGGGCAAACGAACCGCCCGTCCGCCGTCATGGTCGCCAGAAGAAGGCAGTCCATGTTGATCCAATCTTGTGGCAGGAAAAAGTGCTTGCGCGTGATTCCATCCACGTCGTCGGTGCTCCAGCTGCGGACCCAAAAGTCGTTGTCGATGAAGGCCAGCGAACACTGCTCCTCGAACTGGCTGGATGCTGGAAGAGGGAGGGAGCCGATAGAAGGACGTTTCGCGGCGATGTCGCGCGAGCCTCGCCTGATCTCAGCGTCGTCGGCGACAAAGCCCAAAGGGTGTTTCATCAGCGCCTCGACGGCTCTCGGCAGGGTCTTGTAGTAGATGGTATCGACCGAGTCGGAGGATGTGTCTGGGTTCAGTGGCTTCGCGTCTAAAAGGCGGAACCTGCCATCCAGTCCTCTGAACTTGACCGTTTGGTCACTGGTCTCTGCGAGTACCAAAAGCATGGAAGACTTTCGTGGCGTAGTGAGCACTTTGAGTACTGCAGTGTCTGACTGGCCTTCCGATTTGTCGTTCAGCGAGAGTTGGTCCATCTCGTCTTCTACCACGACCCTGGTTTGTCGGGACTCAATTCGCCAGGTTCTCTGCAAGTGTGGAGCATCTGTACTCCAGCACTGCATCTTGTTTGCCTTGACTTTGAGAAAAGCTCGGGCCTGTTGAGGATGGGATATCCAATGGCCGTTCCCTGCTCCATCGGCTTGGAAGCTTCCGATGCTCCTGCCGTCGCTCAGGGACCAAATCTCAGCTTTTGAACCAGCACATACTGCCAGCGTCTGATTTTCGCTATCGAACAATAATTGTGTCAATGTGTCGGAGCCCTGCACGGAAAACAAGTCAGGCGCGCCGTTGTCGTCAAATGCCATGGTTCGGACCTTTACTCGGTTATCCAAGCTTCCGGCCGCAAAAAAACTGCCACAACTGCTCATGGCTAAGCACGTGACGTTCATCGAGCCCATAGCAACCACAGCAGTCTCCTTTGACTCGCTCACCATCATCACCTTGCCACCTTGTGTTCCTCCCAGGACAGTGGACGAGGCGTGGCTCGCGCAGATGGTCTCGATAGGGTCGTGAATGACGGCCATAGCTTCTGACCCGACAGAGTATGCCAGAGAGCCATCGTAGTGTGAGCTGGCTGTGTCGCTGAGTCTCTCATCTTGATCGGCTGTGCGAATGAGGGCGTTCGGCCCCCAGATGTTGCAGAAGGACTGCCGCAGATCGTAGATGCGCCGTCCGTCAGGGCTCAGAGCGACAGATTGTGCACGGACTGCGCAGTTGAGGTTGTAAATGACGGCAAAATTTTCAAAGTTCAAGATCTTGAGGGAGCCGTCGCGCTGGGCCGTAATGATGAGACGCCCGTCGGGGCTGCACGCGATTTCCGTAGCGACAGGCGAGTCTTGCATCTCCGTCACCTGAGGATCTGGAGGGTACCATTTGAAGATCGTACCGTTGGTGAAGATTCCGACAACGTATTCACTGGTTCCGGAGCTCCAAGCCAGGCGCACAGCATAGTCGACGTTGTCCCTTCTGGTGATTCGACGCCCTCCGCGGCCTTCAGCTCGACCGATACGACTTCCAGTCTCTGTGTCCCATACAGTGAGCGGCTTCGTCCGATGCGAGATGGCGATCTGAGACCCATCGGGGCTGAAAGCTACGCAAGAAGGTGTACCACCCCCACGGCCGATGCTGTTGTCTTGCGAGATCTTCCACGGCACGGAGCGCCATTGCCCAGGTTCCGTGAGGCTCTGGCGCCGAAGATTGCCGTCCATGCAGCACACGATAATTTCTGAGGAGTTGAGCGTGAATACGGCTTCTATAGCTCGTGCAATGCTTGGATTAGGAAAGGAATTCAACTCGCGACCCGTGGTCACATCCCATACTTTCAGGGTCTTGAGCCCGGCAGTGACCATCGACGTACCATCCATGTTGAAATGGGCACTGATGACCCTCTCCTTGTGATCTAATAGTGATATTCTTTGAAACGTCGAGGTCTCATGAATCACTACAGCCTTATCGGTGATGATCCCAAAAAGAGTCTCGTGACACAGTATCGCCTTCGGCATCTTTCCGCGGCCCAATGTAAACTTCGTAAGGAAGTCATCCCAGTCCTGATTTGATGCCCCAGATACTCGTGGTACAGTGACCCCTATGCTCCGGAGGTACTGGCTCATCATGGAGTTTTGAGGACAGAATAAAGGAACCAGTGTGTAGATGCAGATCGGACTCTGGACCAAGCGCGACCCGAACCTTCCTACAATGCGGACCAGCTCCGATGACCAAGTCTGCAGGAGGTTTATTTCTCCCGGGAACTGAACAAGCGAGTTGTCGTCATGGCTCAAGCAGTGGTAAGCCTCGATGAATGAGTCGAGGATGTCTGCTGTGGATGTCAGGACCTGCAGCCGACTTGTTGTGGCCACGGCCTCGATCCAAACCAGGCATGCCGAATTGGTGAAGAATCCCGCGAGCTCGTGCAAAAACTGTGTCCCGAACCGGCCGATATCGCTCTTTGCAAGGTGATATGGCCATGATAGGCAGCAGTACTGAATGAAGCCGGTGCACCCCTGGCTCCGAAGGCGGGTTTGAAAGCGTGGTTCTGTCAGTACAGCGAAGCACCTGTTGAAGATAAGGGAGTGCGCATCGGTGGAGTTCACTGCCAAGGCTGATGTCGACTCTTGCAGTAAATACTCCTTGACTGTTTGGTGAATGATCGAGAAGAATCCCTTTTTGTCGATGCTCACAAAATCACCACAAAGGCGACTCACTGTATGTTTCAAATTGAGCACCGAAAAGCCTCCTTTCAAAGCCTCAATGAGCTCTTCTTCTTGTAGTTGCCTCTCCGCGCATGACACCCACGCGAGGATTGCTTTGACAAGATTCTTATCAGACGGTCTGAGACCTTCGGTTATGTTCTCTTCCATGCGAGCGTACAAGTCGACCAGTCGATCGGGTATGCCACCGATTGTCTCGTCTAATTGTTCCTTTGTATCGCAATTGACAAGCTCCTTTATAATGAGTGAGAGCCAGAGATAGCTTCCCTCAGACTGTCGGATCAAGCGATCGGTGATTGAATCCTTCAATTTCTGGTCCAGGGGGTATAGTCTAGCCACTCCGAAATGTAGAGATCCAAACTATCTTCAGGTATGTGCAACGCCATCATCCACAATCTTGCTGCTGGAAATGAGGCCCTTAGACGCTTAATCGGCTCTCTGATAGTGTGCGATCTTGTCAGCATAATCAGCTTCAAGGGAAATCGTAGCGATTTGAGTCCAGAGAAGAGATTGATCAAGGCTTGAGGTGACTCGGACTCGTCGAGCGCATCAATGACCCAGTACAATGGTTGAGAAAGCGGAGAGCCCTGGCCTATCTTCTCGAGCGGCTGCAAAAACAACTTTTGCCAGAGTGTGCGAAGATCTGACCTCGCGATACATGTGATATCTTGGCCGAGCGCGAAGATTTCCTGCGCATAATCCTTACAAGTCTCCATCATCTGGAAGGCGAGGGAGAGCAGACAATTGCGGTTGGACCTCTGCAACTGATCACAATGTCGAAAATACCAGAATTCAACGGGACGATCCAGCTCTTCTAGATGTTTCACAAGATAAGACGCCATCACTGATTTTCCAGATCCAGGACGGCCAGTGATGTTTATAATGGTGGGTTTGGCGCTTCCATCTGCGAGGAATTCGACCAGTTCTGCTTCCATTAGTATCCAGTCACAGGAGCCATAGGTGTAAATTTTCCATAGTGTTTCGAGTTTATCAACCGGTCGAGGAATCACGCCCAGCCTTTTCCTGAGTCTTTTGATTCTGGGCATGCTGCTGATACTGTCCGTGTCGATGGAGCTCCGCGATTGAACACTGACTGCCAGCACACCAGCTACGCATAAGTTAACGAAATTATGCTCTGCAAAAAGCCGCGACTAAGGTTCTTACTCTGAGCTGTGAGCCTTTCAATCAGATGTATGAGAGAGTCACGGACCTGGCGGTAGTTCTCGTCAGTGCGCGACAGATACTTGCTAATTGATGTGTGAGTTGCGTCAAGCGGTCCAGATATTTCGTTCTTATATTCCAGGATAGCTGAACCTCTGTCGACAATTATCTGCATGATGCAGAAGTTTGTTAGTCAGGCTTCGACGTCGTCATGTGGTTTAAAGACTATCTTCATACCGCTTTACGCCCTAATGATAAGGGTGTTGGCCTTGTTTCGTAGAATGACACCAGAGCAACTTTCTCTTGAAAATGTTGGAATCTGTCGTTGATGCCAACAATCGTTGCCGAGTTATGTTGCAGCTCACTGACGTATTGCCTGGGGGAGTGGAATGACGCTCTTAGGAGCTTGTTCAGAACGTCTGCTAGGTTGCTGCCACGATGTGGTGTGGCAAGAAAGACCATACCGCAGACTGCCTCCACGATGTCCCGGTAGTGAGGATCTGCAGAACCTAACACATAAGCCTACGGCCAATCCATGTCAGAATATCGAGAAGATGGTCTCAATCAACCGTTTCGTGCTACTAAAGCTTTGTATTGTCGTGTGCTTCCCGGGAACATGTGACACACCTTCTTTACGACCAATCCACCCATAGAATGAGCCACAAATATGATAGGTACCTTGGGAAAAAATCAAGTCAGTAAGTTAAAAGATACTTTGATA
The DNA here is from genome assembly GCA_036250105.1 of Parasarocladium wereldwijsianum. Taxonomy (NCBI): domain Eukaryota; kingdom Fungi; phylum Ascomycota; class Sordariomycetes; order Hypocreales; family Sarocladiaceae; genus Parasarocladium; species Parasarocladium wereldwijsianum. Next base: position 112,410 of record JAXOUE010000021.1, on the reverse strand, counting down.
GGATCATGGCCATCATCAACTGCATGATAGTTGCCTGAAGTTTGAAACATACCTGGCCCATCTCCAAGGCCCCAACTTGACTGTCTGTGCCCACTTTCATCTGGAGCAAGAGACTTTTCGCGAAATCTGAGATGTTGAAAATATCAGGATGGGCTGCTTTGAAGTACGCATTATACCCAAAAGTCAGAATTCTCGCATTCTTGAACCCCGGTTCGTCGGGCAGCCATTCTTGCGGCCAAAACAGCGAGAGATCTTTGGCGTGTGACCACGTGAGTCTGGACGTTCCACCGAGTCCATGTACAAAAATGATGTCGATCACGCGACTCTCAGGAGGATCGTAGAGCACATGTAGCCCAAGCGGCTCGCTCTTCCTGTCGTCTGGATGCGAGCCTGGGCTCGTCGGCGTTGATGTTGAAGACGTAAATGAGGGCTTTAAGGGATCTGAGCTACTGAGCGCATTTCTGCGATGGCATCAGTTTGAAAACAACCATGAGTTCACGAAATGCGTCTGCTACATGACTTACCGAGGCTCCTTTGTCTTATCATTCTGGGAAGGCTGATACTGCCGCCTTTCCCCCTTGAACGAATCAACGGCTCCAGCTTTCCCAGGACTGCCACGATCCTCCGTTCCTCCCTGCGTTCGAAGTAAAGTTCTCAGATTGCGGAACTAAGCTCTCAAGCATGAGCAGACGGCACTCCAAGGTATCGCAGCAGGGCTCCACGCACCATGAAGAAAACCCGATCGCCTTCGATCAACAAGAACACTGGACCACGATATGCTGCAAACAAGGACTGGGCAGAGGAAAATGTGGTGAAGTGACATGGAATGAGAGCCCTTTTTGACCATCACTCGCTTGTGACGAAAACCGCGAGACGTGAGAAAGATCATGATGTCCACAGCAATCAGTCTGGGCGGCGATGCGGGGTGCAGCAGGCCATAGAGCCTCATTCCCTGGATATCCGCAGGTGGAGGCTTTTGCCGCCGAGCATTTCGTGGAATGCACGAATCGACGAGGAGTTAACCGCCAGCCAACAGGGTACCGATTGGTGTGCAGATCCGCGCACAAGGCAGATTGGCATGCACATGCAAGTATGTCAGGGTCTTGCTGTGCACAATGTGCCAGAACTTGTGCCGTATGAATCGAAGAAGGTTGCACGGGGCCTGAGTTTCGCACGTTACTACACCGTGGTCGCTCCATTCAGTATTCAAGTTACGCTAGGTCGAAGGCTTCATTGACTTGTATGGGTGTGCCAACGGAACTTCTTCTTTGACAAAACCACAGTCGTTGGTCGCAATAATTGAGCTAATTTGCCAAGCCATATCAGTTCGTTACCTTGGTTCTCGCGACTTGCCCAACTTTGACTCACTTGAGTAGGCAATAAAGTCAAAGCTTTGAAAGTCACCGCTCTTTTGAAGTCGCCCATTGAGCCTGTATAAATACAAATGAGTACACAGCGCAGTACTATCCCTTTCCTTGTCACTCGAGTGAACATGAGTGAACGCTACAAGGAGCCATCGGGATCACACTACAGCGCATACGCTGATCCTGAGCACAACTGAGGCAATGGCGATGGACGATGTAAATCCAGCCGTACAGAAACGTAAGTGATTCGTTCATATGAGCTCAGGCGCACGACAGAGGGGGAAGTTATTTCCAACTTTATTGACAAATTAGCAGTGTTGCCACACAATGCAACCGTCGTCAACGTCGTTCCCTGGCGCTCATCACAATGGACCCAGACCCTGCGCATTTCGACAGAGCTTCTCGACGGCAGCGCACAGGAATATTTCCTCAAGGATAGTGAGGCAGAGTTCGCTCACGATATGTTCAAGGGAGAATTCTTCTCGTTGGAAACTATGCATCGGCTTATGCCCTCGTCTTGTCCAAAGCCCGTTGGCTGGGGTCAATACGACGACAGCCCGGACACGTATTTTATCATTATGGAATTCCTCTATTTGGTAGCGGAACATCCTGACCCTGACAAAATTACCAATCTATTGGTGGGCCTGCACAAAACAACCCAAGGCACCTCGCCCGATAACAAATTTGGCTTCTACGTGCCGACATGTCATGGCAAGATCGTCCAGCCCAATGAATGGAACGCGAGTTGGTCGCGTTTCTTCGACCGTCTCATCACGGTCTTCTACGATGCCGACATGGCAGTACACGGCGCGTTCCCAGCGTACGAGCAGGCGTTTGCCACAATCAGGGAAAAAGTCATCCCGCGCCTACTGGATCCCTTGCAGCAGGATGGCCGAACTCTGATCCCTTGCTTAATCCACGGTGACCTTTGGCAAGAAAACATTGGTACCAATGAGGAAACTGACGAGCCTATGATATACGATCCCGCGATGTTTTACGCGCACAACGAATTCGAGATGGGCATATGTAATACCAGTTTTGTCCCGTTTGATGAGACTTACCGCATGATGTACAGGGCCAAGTTTGCCCCCAGTGAACCAGCGGACGATTGGGAAGACAGAAGCAAGCTCTATAGTCTCTTTTTTCATCTCTCACACTCCGCCCACTGGCACGGGACTGCCGATGGGACGAGAATAAGGTAAGGCTACGACAGTGACTCAAGAAGATGGCAGGTGTTCTAATACGATCTACAGGACATTGAACGATATGGGATACCTCATCAGTAAATACGCGGCTGGAGATGCAATATCTCCACCTTCAGAGCACGTAAAAAAGCGTACAGAAATCACAGAGAAATCAGTCGAATGAAAAGTGAGAGGATCGACTCGCAGTAATGGACAAAGGGAAGGGCGCTGGTGGAGCGACCACATTGATCCCATGGCGGGAAAGACCGTAAAAGCAGCACCGTATGAAAGTCAGAACTAGGCGTAAAAGACGGTCATCATAATCCGAAATTCTTTCAATGAAGATGATTCAAATGGGGTGAAAGGCGCGAATGGCGGTTTCCTCAGCAAAGTGAACAAGACTTTGTGATTTCGACCCATATCTTGTTCATATATCTATCAAAGAATCAAAGCCAAATTTTCTGAACCATTGCATAATGTAAAAAGTGTCCAAATGAACAAGGATCTATCGTATCACATGCTTAACGCTGTATTGTCGGCTTGCTTTCATTTCCTATTACAGTGAGATTGCTTGGTCCTTTCCCTCAAAGACGATGGATTGTTCTGCCGGGCAACATTTGTCTTTCTATCACATTTAGCCCCTTCTCAGGCAAGATGAAATGCCATAATTTCACCACAAATCACTCAATCAGGCGTTTCTTAGGCTTCGACCACTTCACAGACTAATTCTGTTTAGTCTAGGACCTGTCATCGGCGGTCTCCTCGCGGAGCTTGCCGGATGGCGCTGGATCTTCGTCATGCTAGCCATCCTCGGCGGAGCGAGCCTCGTCCCAATCGCTCTGGTTTTCCCAGAAACCTGCCGCTACGCCGTTGGCAACGGGAGTTGCCAATCTGGTAAGCTCAACGAGCCCTGGATCCCGATTCTCGTACCACAGGATAGAACACATCCTCAACCAGAGAACAGTCTCAGCTATCGTTTCAGGAACGTACCCAACCCGTTCAAATGCTTGCGGCTCCTCGCTTCGAGACACGACTCTCTGCTCCTCACTTCCAACGCCCTGTTCTATGGCTCTTACAGCTGTATCCACGCCTCTCCTGCCCCGTTGACGATGAAGCTGTACGGCCTCGATGCCCTTGAAGCAGGACTTTGCTACCTCTCTTACAACATCGCCACGATTTCTTCATCCTATGCCGTAGGCAAGGTCCTCAACTGGGACTATAAGATGACTGCCAAAAAAGAGGGAATCACCATCAACACGGCGCAGGGCGATGACTTGAGAAATTTTCCCGTCGAGAAGGCGCGTATCCGAAGTCTCTGGATCTGGGTCGTGGGGGCAGCGAGCGCCACCACCGGATTCGGCTGGGCGTTGGAGAAGAGAGTCCACCTGAGCTGCGCACTTGTGATGACGACGGTAGCAGGCGTTTGCTTCACTGGGGTTTTCAATGTGAGCTATGTGTTTTTGACCTGATTGATGGAGTACTAATGTGGCCCCGGATAGACATGTTTGACTCTGAATGTCGACTTGCACCCAGACGAGACCGGTCTCGCGAGCGTAGCAGCGAGTCTGACAAGGTGTTTAGCTGCTGCGGTCGGAATTGCGGCTATGCAGCCCTTGCTCGACTCCATAGGTGCCGGTTGGACATTCACGGTATTTGGACTGCTGAGCACGCTATCCGTACCGATGCTGTTGGCGTTGCGGGTTTGGGGGCCAGGATGGCGCGGCTGTGAGTACCATTCTCGGCGGACGGAACGACATGATGATTGAGTTATATTGGAGATATCTTACGACCGGTTTGAATGGCAATGTATAGAAAAGAGGGTAACAGGACCAGGATGTTGGGATGCAGGCACGCTTATGTTCGCTCACCGGCGTTAAACCAACATCAATCCATCAAGCCACATTCAAGAGAGCCCCAGATAGTCACTATTTTTCACTTATTCACAACACTTGCTCACTCATAAAAGCTGATTACTTATTATTATGAAGACGTGATTAATGGCCTTAAAGAAGAAGACATCGCGACAATCTTACATCCCCGCGGCGACGGTGTAGCCACCATCCACAGCGATAGTCTGGCCTTGCAGGTACTGATTCGTGACAGCAAACAGGATGGCACCCGCCATATCCTCATCACGTCCCGGCCGGCCCGCCGGCACCTTCTGCTGGTACTTCTCGGCGGGGATGAAACTCTTCTGGTTCTCGTCACTGCCGTCCGTGGTCATCTCGCTAGGGAACACGCCCGGCGCGATGCCGTTGACGCGGATCTTGAGCTGCGAGGAGTTGCAGAGCTCAGAGGAGAGCATGCGGGTGAGGTGCACGGCGGCGCCCTTGGAGGCGTTGTAGGAGAAGTGGTGCTGGGCGGACTTGATGAGGCCGGAGATGGAGGAGATGAAGAGGACGGTAGGAGACCACTTTTCGTGCATCTTGGGGGACTGGGCGAGGAGGGGAAGGAATGCAGTAGTGGTAAAGTAGGTGGCGGTGACGTTGGTGTTGTAGACATCGTTCCAATCCTCGAACGTCGCCTTGTCGGTGTCGAAGAGGTTGGCCTTTACCTCCTCGGCGTCACCCTCACTCTCAGTCTGGAAGCTCGCGGAGGAGATGCCAGCGTTGTTGATGAGGATGTCGAGGGTCTTTTCACGGGCAGCGTACGCCTCGTGAAGCTCCTTGACGCCTTTCTTGGAGGACAGGTCGCCTTGCAGGGGGATGATCTCGCCGCAGATGTCCTTGTTGTATTTCTCGACGACAGTGTCAAGCTTCTCCTTGGTGCGGCCGGTGATGTAGACCTTGCAGCCGTTTGTGGCGAGGGCTTGGGTGCACATGAGACCAATACCTGAGCCGCCGCCTGTGTTTTGTGATTAGTCCAACTGTTTGGGTGTTGCAGGAGTCGAAGGCTCAAGAGAAACGTACCAGTGACGAGGGCAACCTTCCCGGTAAGGTCAAAGAGGTTGTCACGAGAAAAGGCAGCGTTGCCTTTGCCTTGGCCACCCATCTTGGCTGTTGCGCTGAAAGGTCTTGACAAGGGGGTCTTGGATGTGTTTGGTGTTGTGAAGCTTTCTCTGATAGCAGAGGAAGCGATCCGCGGTGCGATGGAAAGAATTGATTGTCTGGCAGGTCGAATTGAGGCTCGTGTGAGGAAACGTGAAGCAGCAGGAGAAAGCATTATGTTGGGCGGGAAGAGGTCGGTAGTAATAGTAGCTCTGCCGGAGGGATTGGTGGGAAAGAAGGTCCTGTCCGGCCAGCTGCAGGAGGGGGAGAGTGAGGGGGGCTGCCCATGGTGATAACAGAGAATGAGCTCATTTCTGATGACGGAGTCGATCGGTGCAGCATCGAGATGAGTGAAGCGTTGCAGCTGCTTTTGCTCCCCTTTGAAACAGACAAGAGTGGTGATCCTCTGAGGTCGAAACGGCGATGGATGACGTACCGATCTCGGGAGCTATGAAGCTTGCACGGGAGAGTGGGGCCGGACGGAGAGTTTGGTCCGTCTCGCGCCTGTCGGCCTCCATTTCAATTAGGTGCCATTCGCCTTACCCTAGAGCCGCTATGTCTCACTGTGCGACCAGGTCAAACGTATGACGATGCAATCTTACAGAACAGTATTGCTTCGAGTATGTGAGACTGTAGCATCGCGCACTCTGCCATTTATGGTATGTCTAACAAGTAGACCGTATACAGGAGTTTGCACCCACCAAATGACGTTTTGAGATGTCCATAATGCGATCAAACTGCCTTGATCTTCCAGTGAAAGCTTGATTGCTTTTTTTTACAAATGGTACACTTTCGGCTTTTTCGACTTCGAAGGACTTTGTAACAAGGACAGCCAATTTCTGGGTAATGGTTAATTTTGTGATACTCGGTGATTCATGTCTTCTCTCATCACACAGCACGATTACTGATCGTTTCTGAACTGTTCTGATTCATGTTCAACGGCCAGCTGTCAGCATGTTGAACGTCGGCTTACACGCGCCTCACAGCATCTATCTACCCTATAGCGCATGCCATCGTGTCTTTTGCAACGCCCCCAACGATTCACATAGACCGGTGCTGCATTACCTCCGTTCATTACGTCCGGCAGACGAACCACCATCACGGTCCTTATCGCCGTCAATGACCTGCATCAAGGCCACGAGTCTGTCATGTCTCACAACCTGCATAGTCAACTGACCACCCCTCTCGGACTGGTCCGCAACTCCGTCGCAGCTCCGACAGAAAGTCGTTATCTCCAGGCCGATATATCAACTTGTGCATAGAAATTACAACGCGGGGGACTTGGTAGGCGCCTGTGGCCCATCCCTGTTGGATTCGTCGATCTTTGCACATTGATTACGCTGGGGATGGCGCGGCTGGCCTCCGCAAAGCTGAGGCGGAGGAAGAGGCACATTGAGGGGCAGAGCAGGGCATTGCAAGTTATCCAAATGAGGAGCTTGGTGGGGGTGAATTGTACAGGTCTGGACAGGCAGTCAGTCAATTCACTACACATATTCGAGGCGAAGAGGGATGGGATGTCTCTAATCAACACACAGCTGCAGATTCAAGTCGACAACTTTTGCCGTACGAGGCGGATTTCCATCGCTGACGATTGCCATGCTTCTTATTTGATGCAAGATGTCTGTATGTATCATCGTTGTTGGTGTTTTCTCAGGCAACGACAGACAGGGGCAGCCTGGCTGGACGTTCGTGAAGATTAGACTTATCGATATCTGTCCGTTTTACGCACACCCCCTCCCTGTCTAGCGCACAACGATGGTGACTCACAACGGCCTTTGTCCTGCAACATTGGGTCGCCGACGGGTCCTCCCTCTGGATGAAGAAACAGGCACCATACCGGATGAGTTGATGCGGTGAATCTTTCACGCTGAAGAAGGAATGAATCAGAGAAGGCCGCAGCACTGACGAATTGGCCAGAGAGCGCAGGCTCTGGTCATGGTCTATAGGCAGACACGGCCGTGACGAGTCGCAATTGCGACACGGTCACGCGGACTGCTGCGCGTCGCGCGCGTCAGCGTCCGTAAATAGGTGCCACACCATCTTGTCGTGCCCCTCCTTCACTGGTGCCCGGGTGGTATGATCGGTTTGTCCATGATCAACTGATGTTGCCTCGAAGAGATGGCAGGAAACTGCAATCGCCGCACCATCATTCGAGTGCACAGCACACAATACTGGGCCAGCAGTGCGAGATTTTCCCGAGCTTCCGCAGGAGGACAGTAGCCATGGCAAGTCGATGGCTGATGGTTGATAAATGGCTGACGGCAGTACCGGCTGTCAACGGCCTACCCTGCTTTCGTCTGCTCTACACATGCGAGATGCCGCGGCGCCCTGGACGCTGATCCTGGTGACATGCAGTGGCTGTACAGGTGCATATCCCGCTGTCTATATAGACGTCGCAGCGAGCCAGGCTGTATGCAATTGGTGTTCGCGCTATGATCGCATAGCAGATAGTGGCCGCAGCGGTCTGTTGCGCAAAACTTGACCTATTCCCAGCAAACTTGATACGGATACGCGCTCACGGTCAATCTATAGAATTGACCAATGATTCACTGATCCCCGGCCTGGAATGGGGTCGTCGAGCATCGCCCACAAGGAACCCCTCTTGTTGGGCACCAAAATCGACCAGGGGGGATCTTGTGTCCGTTCGCACAGATGGACCGTGATGGCGGTGAAACTCCAGCCAGGTGGATCAAGACAACGTGCGCTGGCCATGGAGTGAACTCTCGGTCGGTCATCCAGTATACAAGTAAAGAAGACAGAAAATCGGCGTAGGCCGATAAAGGCACCAAAACCCGCCCGGGATTTGGCGAAGGGAGGCAACCCACAGTACTCTCGTCACTCCCCGCGTATCCGTGGAACGCATCAAAGCAGTGAGGCGGTCATCGAACATTCCCTCTCCGGATCACGTTCTGGCGTGCTGGGCCTTGGGGTGGAATGGAATCCTCCGTGTCACGCCCCCCTCCAACCCCTCCTTTCATGTGACTTGGGCTGTCCGTGAGCAAAGTGCATACTAAGAAGCGCGACCATAAACGGTCCAGTAAGAGGTGTCAATTGCTTTGCTGCGTGTCTGTCACGTCATCTGGCGCCAGATAGCGCAGGAGGAAAGTGCCATTGGTGAAGAAACGGTCATCTGAGAAAGTTCTGGATATGAAATCACAATGATGCAGAAGGGAGGATCTAGGCCGGCGTTTTCACCAACACTTAAAATAAGACGTATCCCAGGGTAAGCTGGCAAAGCCACGATGGGTTCGCTGAGAATGGACGAAAACGGCCAGGCGCAAGCTCTGCCTGCATTTTGAGGTCTCGATAATCCAATTGTGACGGCGCATCATGGCGTCCTTGATGTGTGCCTGGTGACCACCACTGGTCTGGTAGCAGCTGACAGAGACAAGCCGTGAGGGATGGTGGAAGGTAACGGAAGGAGGTGGATCCATCCTGTCAACGGAGGGGTAGGGTGTGTATCTAGATTGCACGAGGCGATCCGTGAGCGACGGACGCTGTACAGTCAGCAGATTTTGAATGAAAGATGCCATTATAATAGCAGCCTCAATTGGGGATTATGGATGTAAGAGACATTTCAAAACCGAAGAATTGACACTGCGAGTGAAACATGTGCGACTTCATGCAATCAATTGAGCATCCTGGTCGGCCTTGTTTCCAGGGCCCAAGGGCCCAAGGGATGGGGATAGATGCCCAGGGGACCCAGGCGGGGAGGCTAGGCCACGGCTGCTACAGACACACCCTCGCGATGCCAGGCGCTTGACGGAGAGGAAGGTGAGTTTGTTGCTGCTCCCTGGAATTCGAACGCGATGCTGAGATCGAGATACATTCATCAAATTCATCTGTGAAGCTCAGCGCCACCAAGTAAAAGACTGTCTGCGTTTGCAAATTAGATGCTCGATGATACTGTGCGTGACAATTGAATCCAAACAATCCAGTTAGATGGTGGTGTGAAAGACAATGACGATTGCCTTATTATGGTCCTTCGGTGAATGTTTCAGTGCATTTGCCTACCTCAGTACTCGTACATCATAGGGGATGTCCCTGCCTACAACTGGACAGTTGGTCAATGCTGGCAGTGTACCGTAGCTGGACTTCGCCCGTGGCCTTGTTTCTGCCATAACTCTAACCTTCGCTTCAAGCTGGGTGGCACATGATACAGGCCAATCCCAAGCATCTCCAGTCCGTTGAATTACCGCAAAGACAATTGTTGATTAGCAGGCAACAGGCTTTTCATTGGCAAAAAATGCGGCGACAGGCACAAGATCCGGGTTCCAGCTTACCGCACCATCATCACTTTTAACTCGCCGAACCCAAAAACGCAGAATTAAATCAGGCCGCTCCCAAAGCGACTACTTTTCACGCGGATGAGAAAAACATACAATTGTTAGGTGCCGCAGTGGGCGTTAGGGAAAGGTAATTCTCGAAGTGGGATTTGAATTGAGGGGCTCGACGGGATTTGGCTCTGACCGCGTCGCAGACCATCGGAAACTTGAAAACTTCCTGAGAGCCCAATTCGACTCGCGTGCTGTCATCGCGTGAGTCACCCACGACCATTGGCAGGTTAGAATGGAAACCCTACCAGTTTCGCCCAAAGAACCGGCTGTCTGGAAATCTTCGGCTCGACTTGGTTGTAGCTCGCGTCAACTGTGTTCCCGAAATTTGCCGCTTGCGACTTTTTCGATACTTTCCATCAAGATATCACAAGCACGACAACAACATATATGAGACTGAACGGCATCGATCGAAAGTCGAAAAAGCAGTTCTGTCATCGAGAAAAAAAAAAAACACATTCGGAAATCCTTCTCCTGTTTATTCCAAGCGCTTGTCGAATCCCAACGCCACAGCTGATTCTTTCGTGGTTTGTGGTTTGCCCAAATCAAGCATCTGTGTCTATTACAAGTACAACACCCAACCATAGCGCCAATATCGACCCAGGGCGTCTGCTTATCATCGAATCTGGTGGCGCTACAACCACGAGGCCAGCCCAGCCTGGTCCAGCCCAGCGCCGAAAAAAGACCCATCGTGAAAGCGACACGCCCCCTCCCTCCAGCCCTCAAGCCAGCGGCATCCGCCAACACCAACCAAAGACAAGGCATCATCTGCTGCTGCCCATTATCAGCATTGGGCAGGACAGCAGCATAATAAGAACGCCGTGCGTCCCTGTCCGTCGCCGCAGGCAGGCAAACGTCAATTCACTCTCACATTCCCGCAAACCAAGGGCCATTGACACTCTCACACGTTCTTCGGTCTTCCGAGTCATTCCATCACCAGCGCCAATTGAGAAGACCTGCTCTGGAGGCCCTTCTCCGCCACTGTTAACTCCGGGCTCAAAGTACGGGTATTACCCAATCCCGAGACACAGGTTCTCGCAATTCGGCTCCCAATTGCAAATCAGCGGAACCATTGGTCCAGTATAGTCGGGCCACTGGAGCTTATTCGCCACCGCCAGTCACACGTCAGGCAGTGAGAGTCACACTTTCGCATCGCCGACTCATCGATATTTCAGCATCCGCCCAGTCGGCTGACAAACCAGACGCCCTTCACCCCGGAGGCGCCCGGCACAGCCTTCCAAGCGTTTCCGCCCAAACGCTCGGTCGGACAGTATATCTCGGTGCTCTCGCCCTACTTTTCTCAATTCTTGCTCCCTTTTTCCCAATTCCTACTTTTTGCTTTGGCCTGTTTTCTTAATCTCAGGCAAGATGAATCGACCATCCGACGCGACCACAACTTACATGGGCTCGCAGCCTAGCACGACGCCACCTACGGCGATCGTGATGGGGCCGCCGGCCCAACCGCAACACAGCAATGTGAAGAAGTTCGATATCAACACACTTCTTTCGCCACCCGACCCTGTTTCCGACAGCTTTCACCGAAGCGATGATGAGGGATCGAACGCACTGCGACCGGTATCTCACAATTGTACCCGCCCAAACAATGGGAAGCAACCATTGCCAATTTCACCACCCACCTCGCCCAACAAAGAACATGCCATCACCGCTGTCGAGACTATCAGCCAACCCATCCGGGACCCCGTTCTTTTTCCTCACGACGACCAAAATGGCGAGTCAAGTCCTTCATCCTCGCCATTATTCGTACCGGTGGAATCCAATGAGAACAGACGTCTGGTAGATCTCCATGTGCGAAATCGACCGCTTTTCCCTGGCACCACGCTGCCACCGAGACCCGAGGACTACGAGCTAGTGTTGCATTTCAAAGCGCAGGTACACAAACGCTACGCCGAAAATCCAAAGGCTTGGCTCCGCAAAGAGAGAGCTTTTCTCCATGACCAGCATAAGGCGATCAGGTCGCGCTATGCATCAATTGCGCCCAGGGCACACACTCAGCCATCGCCACAGGTCAAGGTTTCCTGCGTCAATCGGGTTGCGAAGCCCAAGAAGCCGACGTCAAATGTAGCGCGCACACAACGTGCCGGCGAAGTCAAGCCCTCATCTTCAAAGATCAATGGTACGCCTGAGCCCGCTCGCCGGATTGTTGCGCCCAATCGCGAGGATAAGGACTATGCGCTGCTACCCGACCTTTCTCCTCCACTCGACACGCTTGGGTCCAACCCCAATTGCATGAAGATTGACTGGAAGGGTCAGCCCCTCGACCTCAGCAAGGACCCTGACGCTGAGAAGCTACATCCTGCTGAGCTGGCTCTGGCAGCAAACCTTAGACTCGATTGCGCCACATACCTCACCAGCAAGAGGCGCTTGTTCATCCGCCGCCTCAAGTGTCTTGAAAAACCAAAGGAATTCCGCAAGACAGACGCACAGCAGGCGTGCAAGATTGACGTGAACAAGGCTTCCAAGCTTTGGACGGCTTTCGACAAAGTCGGCTGGCTTGACGCCAAGTGGGTGCGCCCGTTTGAGGGGCAGGTTCCGGAGATTGAGTAAAGCTGCCCCAGCATTACGACGACACGGCGAGATCGAAACATCCACAACCTTTTCCGCACGGTTCAGATTTGGCTCGACTTGTGTTTTTCTTTATTCAACCCTCTGCCTCAGCATGACGACACGAATCAACCGTACATTCACCACAGCATTTGCTTTCGACGACTAAATCATGACCGGGGGAGCGACAGCATCTTTTTTGGATGGACATTGTTGGCGATGATACCCGGAGTGTGAAGACAGGATCAGGACACCATACCCCCCTTTCTCAGTTTGCGTACCACACGCCACTCCACTCTATTTTTATTCTCCAAGTTTTATGATCACGATGGGAATGGGCTTAGGCGTTTTGATTCTTTTTTTGGGAAGGACTTTGCAATCATGTCAGTGCTGACTACCGCTTGCTGATGAACGGCGGCGGACGTGACGGAAATACCCCATGTTTTTGCTTTCTCTCTTCTTTTTACTCCCTCCTCCTTTGCTGGATGTGATGTGGAATGAATTCTTTTTGGTATCACGGCACAACCCGGATACTTTTGCAGGGAATTGTTCTGAGATTGGAATTGGGGTGATTTGAAAGGGTGGCTCTGGGAGGCTGTTCCCCAGCACTCATGAATTGAACGATTTTAACCTGCACTGTTCTCGTCGGGTGCTCTCAATTGCGATTCCATGAACGAGTCTATACCTCAGGCGGCGAAAATAAGCCGTTAATGCTGAAGTCATCGTGTTTGTAAACGAGGAATTGAATAATCTGCCCGTCGCTTGTTGTAGGGATTCCTTTTTTGGGCAAGTAAACCCCCCCTCTGAGCACTAGACTAGTTCCACACTTGCAACAATCATCAAGACCATCTGAACTCACCAAAGGACATAGACGTCACAAAAGCACGGCCGTGCAGAAAGAAAAAATGGAGCTAGAGATAATGCAGGCAAAACACAACAAAAACCAAAAAAGACATACAACAGCCGGTATTCGCTGGTCGTCACCGACCCAACTACTAATCAGCCCCTTAGCAGCTTGACTATGGGGGAGCGGACGGGACCCCGTATTTTCTACTAGGTATGGTCGTATGTGATGACAGTGTTGAAAAATAAACAATATATAGCTCAAGTTTTTGTTCGAGATGAAGATTGATAACGAAGGTTTCCACCGGATAACCTTTCTCGTGACCAAGGGCAGTGGTACGTCTTGGCGACTCACGGCTCACTGAGAAAAGAGCAATGGGAACCCGTTAGACGGCTATCGGCTTCCATTTGGCGTTGGGTCATGGCACGTCAGGTGAACAATAGACTTGATGGCCCTCCTGAATGTCAGGTGTCGATCAATCAAAGACAGACAAGAACTAACTGTCCTACTCGCAGACCAAGTTGCCAAGAAGAGATGCCAGTTTCGCGTGGTGTAGTGCATTGTTTGACAGGTGCATGCCCTTATGATATTGCTCTGCGATTGAAAGGGCGTGTTTATGGAACATTCGATTCGGGGGGAATGGACGATGGATGAGCATGTAGGAAGAAGACAATAGTATGCCAAACAGGGCAATGTGTCAAAAGTAGTAGGATATCCGGTGAAGGCTTGCACCAGCTCGCAATGCTGCCGGGGGAGAACGGTCAAAAAACAGACAATGGGCTACGAACACGCACAAAAGTGTCATGCAAGTATCCAATAACGTCGACCTACTCGTATACCAGTGTTGAGACCGGAACAGCCTGGTGACGCTGGCCAAGAAGGAGCCCTGTACTTATCTATGAGCAATCAGAGCACGGCTTTGATTCCTGGTCATGTAGAACAAAGTGCTATATTGACGAAACGGTAAATTCAAATGCCTACGATGCGTCTATTAGCTGCCAATCACATGCAAGTCAGGGACTTGTCTTCTTTAATGTTCTTGATCCTGACAAGTGGTCCGGATTGGTATTGCGAATCGAAACTCATGGCCAAGACATGGTGATTCTTCCACTATGGAGACTTGATACTGTAAATGGACCGACACAGAGTTGTTCTATACATGATCAATCGACATCCAAATGCCAACTTCAGCAATACAGCGGTCAAGCGTTTGTGTATCGAATGGGAAAACCGCTCTTCCAGCAGTGAGCCCTAGTGAGTTTGTTGTCGCCTGTATGTGCCGCATTCTTCAAGGGCCGGCCGGATGCATATCTACCCGGCCTTTACCAATAAACATGCGCATTCCCAACAGAGGGAATAACGAAGCCGAAATCAACTTGCACCGCAGACTCTCGTTGGCGCTATCTGGCTGACTATATCACACGCAAACGCCCCGTCTCATCACTCCCTAGTTGGGCTATGAACCCTGATGTTATCATGGTGTCCTTCTGAGCTGAAGCGAGGACATCCATTACTTTCCAGTTCTCGCCAGTGTCCCCCAATCAAGGCTGTATCTACTGTGGTAAACATGAGATTAGTGACTGATATGTGGTCCACCGGTTTCTCAAGCCAACCAAGTGAATCGGGTGCAGGAATGGCCGTGACCGTCTTTTCGGCAAGATGCATGATATCCATTCCCACCGGGTACTTTGAATGACTCTCCGTTTGTATGAAGGTCCACCAGTCTCGCAAGATTCCCATTTTGAATATATGCCACTCTGCCTTCCGTCCTTGATAAGTAGCTCACCACATTTCCTTCCAATTCTTTCATCAACATCACTCTAAAGGCCATTGTCTTCGTCAAAAAGCTTGCGTCTAAGCCATGATGGCATTATCCAACTGGAGAAGGAAGGATGAGCCCTCCTCTTCTAGCGATCATGGACGCGGTCCCGGAAAGCGTCACCGAGCCCCCAGACCTTGTCACGCTCTTGCACAAAGAGGCCACTGCCGGTTCGGATCCACGTGCAAGTTTTCCCATGATCTAGAACTGCTGAAGAAGCACAAAGACGCTCTACGGCCTGACGTAGACAAAGATGGGCATACTCAAGGCACCGCAAACGACTATGCCGACTGGGCAAGACTACTCCGTCGTTCGGGATCCTCCTCAGGCGCCCATTTCACCCTACCCCTCGCCCGCAAAGTGTGGTCTGGAGAGCGGAAGATTCTCGACGGCAACGATCGTGAGCACCATCAATATGTGGCCAAGGATTTGGTTGATCCCGACTCATCCGGCCCCTTATACCTGATTGGCACCATCGAGCAGACCAGGCTTTTGGAGAGTGAGGAGATCATCGACGACTTTCCCCACGTTCTCACGCACCCTGCCATCATCAACTGCCTTTCGGTAGACACCTTTGTCGGTACCATCTTCAACATCATCAGTGGCGTCAATGGCACACGTGCGATTCCATATCTCATCCGCCTCTGCGAGGACACTATCAAGTTTCATCAGGATGGAGACACACCCAACAAGGGGAACCAGCTGTCAAAGTTGAGTGGTCGGGGCTTTCGTATCATTGAGACCTTGTACAGTCTTCTTCTTCTTGAAAGAAACGTCGCCTTTCACGCTTTTATTCCCCTGGTTTTGGACCACCTTGACACAATGATCACCATGGTCGAGTCGGCAGGGAGTTCAGATGTCCCCATGCAACAGAAGGAATGCACCGACAGCAGAGACAAACTCAATGTCATCCGTAGACTTGTGAGAGTCTCGTTGGGGCTCCTCAACGATGGCGAAGATGCTCGTGTCCGTCACACAAGTGTATCTTCGGGAGCCAGAGTCAACTCTGCGCCCTTGAGTTATCCCATTGACATGCCTCACCCAGGGAGGAAGCATGACAATGACAGTCCTGACATCAAGAACGTTTCCATCATTCCCACTGCTGACGAGCTCATGAGCAACCATGCAGAGTATCTGCCTTCGACGGACTGGATTCAACCACATTTCCTGACAGACAAGGCTCAGCGCCATCTCGATACTCATTTTCGCCTGCTTCGACATGATATGTTTGGCCCATTGAAAGGTGTCGTCGGGCCTTTGCTCGCTGCGACGTCTGAAGCAGGTGACGTCAAGGTGTCTGGCGTTTCTCAAGATCTGACTACTACAGTCTACCGCAATGCGTCCATCATCCACGTTTCAGTACACGAAAAACGTGGTTATGAGGTTCATTTGATGATATCGCTTCCCAATACCAAGCGTCATAAGACAGCATCTCAGCGCCAAGAATGGTGGGCGAACGCAAAGCAACTTGAACCTGGCCATCTCGCATGTCTCGTGTGCCATGATGGCTCAGCAGCGCTGCCGTTGTTGCTAATCGTGACAGAAAAAGTTCCGGCAGCTAAAGAAGAGATAAGTCGCGACTCTCAAGGCCTTCGCGTTAAAGTCACAATGCGCTTGGCAGAGTTCCGGCAGGCGGACTTGAAGGCTTCGATCGATCTCTACAGCAGTAGAGCTTCAGGAGTCCTCGTAGCGCCATCTGGTTTGTTGCCAGCGACATTTTCTCCGGTTCTTGACAGCCTGAAAGAGATGACTACGGCGGGAGAGCTTCCTTTCCGCTCGTGGATTGTTCCGGCGACTACTGGTGACCCGACTGGCCGTGGACCTGAGACCGGTGCCGCTTGCCCGCCACCTCCAGCCTGTACTAGACGGACTGGTTTCTCTTTTCCGTTGTCTTCCATCACGAGCGAGGAGCGAGCACAAGCTGCCTTGACCCTAGACCCTCGAGTCTCTCCTGATGACGAGACGATCCTACGGGAGCTCGAGGAGTCAACATCGCTGGATCGAGGCCAGTGTCGCACGCTGGTGTCTGCACTCTCGCGCGAATTCGCATTCATTCAAGGTCCTCCTGGGACTGGAAAGTCCTATCTCGGAATCAAGTTGATGCAAGTTTTGGTCGCGGCCAAACATGCTCCTCGCAGTTCGCTCCATGCTATCCCAGATGCTGGACCTATCATCGTTATGTAAGATCACATCTTCTCTCTTCCCCCTAGCTTGACAGCCATCATGATGCAACGTCTCAGCACAGCTGTGACTAACACGATCACAGTTGCTATACTAATCATGCGCTCGACCAATTTCTTGAGCATCTACTCCATGTGGGGATTCGCAAACTTATCCGCATCGGCGGCAGAAGCCAGTCGCAAGAGTTGGATGGCTATCACCAGCGCAAAATTGGTGAAAATGTGCCCAAAACCAGAATTGAGAACCGGACGGTCGCCATATCCCACAACAGTATCGAGGATCATCTGAAAAGAGCGTCTCGCAAATTGGCCAAGGTACACAAGTCTCGCAAACAGCCACCCTGGGACACTCTCAAAGCCCATGTCGCCGAGCGTCATCCCGGGGTCTTCGCACAGATTTTCTGCAACGAGCTGGAAGGTTTTCAGACTATTGGACGCGACCCGTTGCAGATCCGGGCTGGTGGCCTGTCATGGCCAGCCAAGAAACAAGTTGGGTCGGGACACGAGAACATGCGCGCGTTGGAGCACAAGGCGAACATGGACGCATCGTCACTTTCCAACCGGCAATGACAGACTCTCGTGACTCACTGGACACTGCAGATTCTCGAAGAGGAAGCAGATGACCTCTTCTGTGAGGTGAGAGAGGCAGAGAAAGCGCGTACGGGGGTTGACAACGTCCATCGTGAAATGGACCGGCGTACCCTGCTCACAGCAGATGTAATTGGTATGACCACCACGGGTCTAGCCAAGAACATCGCAACTATACGAAACTTGCGATCAAAGATAGTTGTCTTTGAGGAAGCCGGCGAAGTTCTGGAGGCGCACACGCTCTCAGCTATGATGCCAGGGGTGGAACACCTCACCCAGATCGGAGACCACCAGCAGCTGCGACCCCAAATCAACGATTTTGGACTGATTCTCGAGTCTACAGCCGGTCAGCTATTTCAGCTAGATCGCAGTCAGTCTGAACGACTGGCGCAGGGACAACCTGGCAAACCTCCATTGCCTGTCGCGCAGCTCGATATTCAACGAAGGATGCGCCCGGCTATTTCCAAGCTAATCCGTGAGACCATGCACTCCAACCTCAGGGACCATGAGAGTGTTCATACAGTTCCCGATGTAATTGGCATGCGCGACAACGTGTTCTGGCTCGACCACAAGAATGCTGAAGATGCGAGCGGTATCGACGGGCGCACTGCTTCACACAGCAATACCTGGGTGACAGAAATGGTCAAGGCACTGGTACAGCATCTTGTGCGCCAGGGGAGTTACAACTCGACAGATATCGCCGTTTTGACTCCGTACTCTGGACAGCTGAACAAGCTGCGGTCAGCCTTCAGCACTCACTTTGTCATCTCTCTCAGCGATCGCGATGAAGAAAAGCTGGGGCGCGATGGTTTTTCGAATGAACAGGCGACACCTCCAGATGATCAGGTTCGATCGAACCCGCTCCAGAAGAAACAGCTGAGCGAATCGCTCCGTCTTGCCACAGTGGACAACTTCAAGGGGGAGGAGGCCAAGGTAATCATTATGTCCCTTGTCAGGAGTAACAACGAAGGAAAAGTCGGCTTTCTCAAGACAAAGAATCGCATCAACGTTTTGCTCAGTCGAGCGCAGCACGGCATGTATCTTGTAGGAAACGCTGCGACCTACCTTGATGTTCCCATGTGTAAAGAAGTCCAAGGCTTGTTGCAGACTGATGGGGCCATTGGCACTTGCTTTCGACTGCGCTGCCCCCGGCATCTGGATACAATCATTGAGTGTGCGGAGCCGACTGACTTTGTCGAGCGCAGCCCAGAAGGTAGTTGCGCGCTGCCATGCGACTGGCGTCTAGAGCGCTGTGGCCATCGATGTCTAGCAAAATGCCATTCCGAGGCTATGCACGAGGCCTTATTCTGTCCTCAGGATTGTCCAAGGCGTCGGACAACCTGCGATCACTCCTGTCCAAAGCGTTGCGGCGAGGATTGTGGTCCATGCCAAGTGAGCGTCGACGGCGTCAAACTTCCCTGCGGCCATGTGCAAAATCGTATTGCATGTTTCAAGACGCTTGAACCGGAGAAGCTCCGATGCAATGCCTTGATTGAGAAGAAAGTTTCCGGATGCAATCACGATGTTCGCGTCGAGTGCAGAATCGACGTCTCCGATGCAAGGTTTAGCTGTCCAACTCCCTGTACGCAGATCTTGTCGTGTGGCCATATTTGTCGAGGAACATGTGGAAGCTGCTCGACTCGTAATGCCGATGGTAATCTGGTATATGACGCTCACAAACCGTGTGAGAAACCTTGCGAACGGCCAAGAAACAACTGCGCCCATTTTTGCGTCAGCCCCTGCCACCAAGGCGCGCCTTGTCCCCCGTGTGAAGCAAAGTGCGATGTCTCGTGTGCCCACTCACGCTGTCCTCAGAAGTGCAGCGCTGCCTGTCCGCCTTGCATCGAGATGTGCGCCTGGTACTGTGAGCATCGCGGTGCGTGTACGCAGCCGTGCGCCGCTCCGTGTGATCGTCTCCCGTGTGACGAGAGATGCACTCGAAAGCTGGCGCGCGGCCATCGATGCTCGGGCGTTTGTGGCGAAGCCTGCCATGATGAGTACTGTCATGTGTGTGGGAGCAAGGATGAGGCCCGTGTCGATTTGTTGGAGCTTAAGACCTTTGAGGAGATTGACGTCGACGAGACACCTGTTGTCGTTCTTGGCTGTGGTCATAACTTCACAACAGAGTCTTTGGATGGACTCGTTGGTCTGGGCAAAGTCTGTTCGACCGATATGATGGGTCGGTTCAATGGACTGTTGGAATCGGCCGATGCTTTGACAGTACCTCAGTGCCCTGACTGCAAGAGGCCCATCAGACAATTTGCGACGCAGAGGTACAATCGCGTGGTAAATGCCGGAGTGATGGATGTGACCTCAAAACGCTTCCTCGTCAGTGGCGAGAGAGAGCTGGCTCAACTCGACGCGGAGATTGAAGAAGTCTCGGCCCTTATTCAAGAGGCTCCTCGCTCTCAACGCGAAAACCCGATATCGACATCGACAAATACTCAGACAAGATCGCGGGTTGCAAAGCTCTACAAGCGAGCTTCCAAGCTCTTGCAAGCGCTGAGCGAAGAACAGCGGCCATCCAGAAAGCTCTACGAAGCCATGTTACGGACCAAGCAGCGCCAGTCTCTAGAAGCTCAGATGGGGAAGCTTGAACTCGGTAGTCATTCTGCCTCGCAACCCGAGCGACAGGTCGTCTTGGGCGCCCGTCTGGCGAATCTCCGAGTGAAGACCATTTTGCTAGAGGAGGAATTCGCAAAGCCTCCTGAGGTACATCATCATGGTGGAGCTCCAAGCAAGGCTGGGAAAACAAAAAAGATACCGGCAATGATGCATAACGTTCTCCAAGAATGCGCGGGCTTCTTTGAAGATTGCGCCGCCGACCGCTTTCCCAAGTTTCAGTCTAGGGCTGCCCTTGTGTACGCCTCGGTCGTTATGCTCACTCGCAAGCATGGCAAGGCGGCGGACATGGCCAAATATGTCGACAAAGCGGAAGGTCTCATTGGCGAGGCGGTGGCCATCTGCAATCAACAGCCTTTTGAGGGAGCGTCTGCACTTTCGGCAGCCCTCGATGCTGCGCAAAAGGGCATTCGAGATCAGTGGTACGAGAATGTCACAGACGAGGAGCTGCGCGCTATCAAGGAAGCGATGGTAGCCGGACCGTAGGGCCTGGCATCGCATTCGGGACATTGGTATAAATGCGAGAACGAACACGCGGGAAGTGTCTCACAATATTCTTTCGAGTCGCCTTCAAAGCCATGATAGTTTTATTGAGGAAACGCCGCGCCTGGCGGAAAGGACAAACGCAATTTTCGTCTTTGTAGTGCCATCGGCGAGTGCGGCATGCCAATGGAGGAAGCACGCTGTCCAGAGTGTGGTGCTCGGATCGGAGGTAGAAGCCATCAGTTCTTGCAGGGCACGAGCAGAGCGGAAGAGATGGAATGAGGGGGAGAATATGTACGCAATACGAGTATGTTGGGGCAGCAGACATTTCCTTATGAAGGGCCTCTATTTGTTCTACGACGTTGGCTATAATGGCCATGCGGAAGGGGAGTCACTTGGCTTTTTAGCTCACTTGGCCATTGTTTTTTGTGTTTTTGTGAATGTAGATCTCATAATTCACGCAATTGACTTGTTTCACCAGATCAAAAAAGGAGTGATCCTTTGGTGACGTATCCAGACACAGTCGTTACGTTTGGCCGCGAGGGACACAGTAGACTTCTGAAAAGTTCAACCTTCTTGGAAAGTGGCACTGGACAAAACGTTGACTTTGAAACAAGACGGAACTATCAAAGATCTGTGTTCTTTATCAATTCCTCATTGAGATTTCAATTAGCTTTTCGCTCCAAGACTATTAATTTGTTGAGAGCGTTGGCAGGATATCAACTACAGGAGGGAGGACTCTTTCGGGCTCTAGGGTAGGCTTGCGTCGACCATATGGAGCCCTAACCCTTGAAGCTTCAGGAACCTCCGACCGCGGCTGAAATGCGCCAGACGCGATGCATCAATCGCGCGAAAGTTGCAACATTTCCCAACAAGCTGCGGCAGAGCTTCATGAACGACCTTCGAAACAAATCGACCTAGCCAGATTCTTACGTTGTTTGAACAATCCAGGAGGACCTCGCGTCCTCGCCCCTCGAGCACTATCGCGCGCACAAGCACGGTCACGACTCCGTTGCGCCAGAAGCCACACCTGACGCTTGGGAACCTCTTGCTCGATTATAGCTCGAGTGCGCGAGAGAAGGATCAATTGAGGCATTGGAATACGACTTTCAAGTTCGAATCAGGCTACAATAACGGGGCGTTGATATTGAAGGCCTACAGGCCTGGGCGCGACACCATGGACGAGGAAGATCGTTTTTCGCAGAGCTCCAACGACGACCAGTCCGATCGCGAGGAACAACAAGATGAGCCGATGGAGGACGCTGCGGAAGACGGCGGGGAGGATGGCGATGGAAACGGCGACGGTGATGGTGATGGCGATGGCGAAGACGACAACAACGATGAGGACGGCGAGGGCGAGGACGATGAGGATGGCGACAACGATGTCGCGACAAAGGTCGAGCGCAGCGCCTCAGCGGAGTCAGCATCAGGGAAAACTCCCGTCAACGGCATCCGGGCGAGACCCGTTCCTTCGGAAGCATACAGGAACGCGCGACTCTACGATATTGTGCCGACGATGGCGGCACCGCAAGCGACATCGATCAACGCGATCGCCATCACCCCAGACATGCGGTACTGGCTCACCGGTGGCTCGGATGGGTACATTCGAAAATACGACGGGCCTGGGACGATCAACGGCAAGCTGATGCTCACGGTGGCGCAGCGACACCCGTATGTGGACAGCGTCACGAAGGCGGGCATCTTGATGAGCTACTGGGAGAACGACGAGCCGCCACCGCCGACGATGGGCAGTAGCAGTGGGCATAGAGGTAGCATAGGCGATACGTCGGAGCACATCCTGAGTCCGGTGTACTCGCTCGCCGTGCACTCGGATGCGCTGTGGTTGCTCTCGGGCTTGGAGTCGGGCGGTATCAATTTGCAGTCGGTGCGGTATGACGAGGGCAAGCGGATCACGTGTCTGCAGAAGCACACAAACGCCGTGTCTGTCCTGACGCTGGCGCAGGACGAGAAGTCGGTGCTGAGCGGTAGCTGGGATAAGGCTATATGGGATTGGGACCTGAACACGGGTTTCACAAAGAGAGGGTTCGAGGGCAGTGCTGGACAGATCTCTGCGCTGGAACTGCGGCCAGAGGGAGGAAGGGCGCTGCCAAAGGAAGCAAGCGAGGAGGATGTTTCGATGCCCTCTGACACGTTCTCGAGCAACAACAGCGCTGCGCCGATCAATGGCTTTGCCACCAGCCAGTCGTTCGGATCGACTGTCAACAGGTCAAACACTTCTCTTGGCAACACTGCCAACAGCAGCAACCCCACTGACTCCGCCGTACAGCCGAACGGCGCTGCAAATGTGGCGACCCCCACAAACGAGGATGAGTCGCTATTTGGCGGGGGTAGTGATGCCGGGAGTCTCTTTGGGGAAACGGCCGACGAGACGCAGCCGTTCGGGGGCGACGATGATGAGTACGGCGCGAGCATGGACATGGGTATGACGCAGGAGGGAGGCATGGATCACTCTGCCGATATGGCTATGGCCAGCGAGACGGCAGCGGCAGCGGCGGCGTCTAAGGAGGAGGAGGAGGAGGAGGAGGAGAGCGAGGAAAAGAAGCCTACGCCGGAAGCGCAACCAGAGGGCGAATCTATGGTAGTGGACGCGGCAGAAGAGACAACACAACAGACGCAGGATCCGGAGTCTCAAAACGATCAAGCACCTTCCAAGCCCCAGGAGCCGGACGCTGAGCCTCAAGGTGAAGCTGATCCTGAACCCGTCAAGGTGGAGGATACGACAGCTTTCGCAGATTCCGAACCAACTCGTGCAGGGAGCGAACCCGGTGGCTCCCATGACCCAACCCTCCTCTCGCCCACCACCTTCTTCTCCGCGTCCATGGACGGGACCATCCGTCTCTGGGACCGCCGCGTGCCCAACCCCGTTGCGAGGATCGCGCCCAAGGTTGGCGTTCCGCCGTGGTGCATGAGTGCCTGCTGGTCACCCGATGGCAACATGATCTACGCAGGGCGCAGAAATGAGATGGTGGAGGAGTTTGACGTGAGGCATGCGAAGAGGGGATGGGCGCCTGAGCGGACTTTAAAGTTGCCGCCGAACAGTGGCCCTGTGAGTGCTGTGAAGCCGATGGTGAATGGCAGGCATCTGATATGGTATGTTTCTCCCCTGATCCTCACACTCTTTGCCGTCCTCGCCCTTGCCGTGCTTCACTTGGTCTACAAAGCTAATGAATGGCCAATGCAGCGCGTCCCACGATATCCTTCGTCTCTACGACCTCCACGATGCGCGGGCCTTCAAAGGAGCCAAGCGACCCTTTCTCATTGTTCCCGGACCGCCCAAGCCAGGCGTCATTTCCACGCTCTACGTCGATGCCACCAGCCGCTTCATGCTCTCGGCAGCGGGTACGCGCGGTTGGGAGGGGACGAGCACGGAGACGCTGATCGGGTATGAGATTCGGCCGACGAGCGTGTAGGGTGCTCAACGGCTAGTGCTTGATGAGGGTTGAAGCGTTGAAAACTTGAGTAGATTCGGAGAAAGGGAAGGGCGAAGTAGGAGAAGAAGAAGAAGAAAAAGAAAAAGGCGAGGAAGTTTTGAATATGATGGACACAGAGGGAGGATCCGGGTGTGATGATGGTATCATGGGTAGGAGTTGGAGTTTGGGGGTTCCCATTCTTTCGTTTTTCTCTTCGAATAGATTACGTCTAGAGGTACGTTCACGAGGATTCACTTTATATACCTTCACGAGGTTCAGGAAGCCAGTGCAAAGCCAGGGCACAGAAGAATACAGATCAACTGTAAAGGTCAATTCATTATCAAACGTTACTTAGTATCAGGCAGAAAATCGAATCTGTTCTTAGTAAAACAGTGGCATGTTCAAACAAAACTTCGACGAGAAAGCACTGCGCGGTTCGAGCTAGGAAGGCCATTAGCAACATTTACGCACCTTTGTGTCCAGCACGAGGATGTGATTCGACATTGAAGAGAAAGAGGATGCACCAGTGAAAGAGAGTAGAACAAGGAGAAGAAGCGCGTCAGGGGCTCTAAAAGATCCTTTGAAGCTTGCCCAGCAAGCCCCCTTTCTTCTTCTTCAGACCCGGCGGCCGCGCAGCCTCCTTCCGCCGTACAGGGATCGTGGTTCCATTTCCCCCAAACATCCCGTTCGTCGGCATCCTCGACGCCTCTGGCGCCACTGCCGGCAGATCATGGACCTGCTCCCTCGCTCCCATCGTTTGTGCCGACGGCCACACCGTTCCCGCGTAGGATGTCTCGTCAGCGATGGTGCTCATCTCATCTCTAGGCTGGTTGATGGACCGTGGCGCGCGACGCGGGGCAGGTGACGGGGCAGCAGGGCCGCAGGTCGAGTAGCGGCCCAGGTCTCGCGGTGTCTCGGCGTGAGAGATGGAATCCCAGCACTCGACATCGGCGCGGGGGATGTTGAGCTCCGTCGGGGGCTCCAGAGGGCGTGGCGGGTCCTGCGAATAGATGCTGGAGGCGGGACGCCAGTCGCCGTAGTCGAGGCGGGAGGGGGCACGGTTGCTGTTGCGGGGGACATCAGATGTCAGTTGCTTCAGATTTCGGGGGTTAAGCATCGCGGGCGGAGGAGGCTGACGTTCTTTCGTGCTTGGGTTAGGGGGTGAGGGGGGAGGGGGGCCCTTCTTGGGCTCTTCGAGGGAGTGGACGCTCTCATCGCAGTAGGCGCTGCTCTCAGCACTAGCAGGACTGGCAGGACGAGGGGACGGAGTCTCGCCCCGTTTGGGTTGAAGGGGCGGCCAGAAGGATTCAGGGCGGGAAGGGAGATCTGCGACGTGGTTCCTGGCAGGAGGGGCTTCCTCGCGGTTGCTTGGGGTTTCTCGCTTGCAGGAAAGGGGCTTTATGGTCTGGAAGCTGTCAGGGCGGTTCGAAGTTGGGAGCTTGGCCTCGCGAGCCTTGCTTTTCGGGCTGAGTGGCTCTTCATCGCTCAGAGGCTGAGCAGAAGCTCGAGAAGGTCCAGCCTCAGCCAAGCTTCCAAGTTTGCGACGCTCCATTCGCTTACGAATCAAGTTCCTCGTGTTATCCGGGCCCCGGGGAAGGTGCATCGGTGCGCCAGGCGCTTGATTCTGAGCAGCCCAAGTGTTGCAGGAGTAGTCCCCGTAAGGGTTGTCCTCCTCGACGTACTGTTGCTGCTCATATGCATCGTCTGCCGGAACGCCGTACCCCTGAACAGGCCGGGCTTGCGGCACGGTGGAGGAGACTTCAGTTCTCATCTCAAAACCCCAGTCGGCGGCCACTTCCTTGTACATGCGCTTCTGGAACTCCGAGTCAGTCTCTTCGAAAATCTCTTTCTGCTTACCTTGCTTCTTCTCGCTCATCTGCTCAGGTTGGGGTTCAGGGCTGGGGGTCCGGCGATGACGAGCCTCGCGATCGCGACGAGGCACTTGAACACGTGGCTCCTCGCCAGGATCGCTCCTGTGCTCCCTCCGCTCACAGTCCCTGCCGCTGCGGTGCTCACGAGATCTGTGCCTTGTTTCGTCTTGATGATCCCGCTCGCTTCGGCGCTTCCTCTCGCCTCGATGCTCCCTCTCGCATCGGTGCCCACGAGAAGATCTGTGTTCATGAGAAGACTCGTACTCCCGCTCACCCCGACACCCACTGCGATGGCTTCCGCTACGATCAAGACTGCGAGCTCTCGCTTCCCTGTGCTCGCGATGACGGTGAGAACGACTGCTGCTGCTGCTACTGCTTTCGGTGGTCGTATGCCGTTTCCTAGACTCGTAGTAGCGACGATCGTTGCGTGGAGCAGGAGGAGCACCTGCAACCCACCTGAGCACACCGATAAGGGCGCTGTCAGACTTCTTCCTTCTGTGATGAGAGTGTGAATGCGAGCGAGAAGAGGAGCCTTGGTCGTGTCGACGGTGATGGCTTTGCTCCCTTTCGGCACGAGAGCGGTGGGATCTCTCTCCGTCTCGGGATCGGTGGTGATGAGATCTCTCGTCTCCCTCGCGGCGTTGCCTGCGTTCACGGGTATGTCTGGAACTGGAGTCGACTGACGGCTCCTCATCGTCGTAATCTCTGTGGTTGTGAGATCTCTCTGGATCTTCGCGGCGCCGGGAACGACGCTCTTCGCTGCGATGTTCAGGCATGGTGCCCGGTATGAATAGCGAGGGTTTTTTGTGAGTATTTTCTGGATCGATCAGAGTGTTCTCGATAGTCAGGGCTTCGTGTAATATGTTGGAACTTTGGTAGCAAATGAAGGTGTTGATCACTCAGTCCAGCTGAATGAGATAGTTTGGAATATTCGCCGCTGTACCTGTGTTGTTTCTTTCCTCTTATCATTTCGATCCAAAATAGCCAGGGAAGTCCGCTCGATTTATACTATTCTGTGAGGATGGGGTTGGGAACTGGTGTCTTTGACGTCTTGTGGAAATACACTCTCTGACATGCGACTGCTTGAAAGAAAATACAACAGGGACCAAAGACAATATGTTGATTATTCTCTTTGAATTAGCCGTACCTTCTTGCTCGTAATGCGTTTGTGAGTGTAAACATCCTGTCTCAAGGCTCAAGTCGAGAGGTTTGAAGTCGTAAAGCAAGAGTGAATGACACGAAGAGCCATGGTCCTTTCAGGCTGATGCGATCACCAAAAGTCAAACTTGCGACAATCAAAGCGGTCTGTCGAGCTGAAGGTCTACCAGCTCTTCAATACAACGCGAAAGAAAACCAGGAGTTGAAGGAAAGAACATGTCATTCCGCTTTGCTAAGCGCGATATCACGTGACCAACATCGATTTCCACTCTCTTCCACTCTCGCATTATGTTGACGCATTCAATGTCGCCAGTACCGTCCCCTTAGAATGACTGTATCCCTCAGTATACTAAGCCCAAGCATCAAACCATTGAACCGCTTGATGAAAAGCTGCCTCCTTTGCAAACTTTTGTTCAGGATCCGACACGTTTGCTCTCACTCCAAAGCCATGCCCAGCTCCGCTGAATAAAGCGGACTGATACGGCTGACTCGCTTCAGACAGCAGCGCCTCTATCTCATGCATCCTCTCTGGTGGGATCATATCATCCAACTCTCCCAGCGCCAGACTAATCGGGCCATCAATACCGGAGATCTCGTCGTCCAGCAATAAGCTGGGATGAGCGGCAAAGCCCAAATCAGCACCTTTACCTTCCGCAAGAAAGCGGAAAGAGAAGCGCCCACCGAAGCAGTATCCGGTAACGGCAATGGTTTGGCAGTTGGCGTGGTCTCTTGCCCAGGCGATCGCTTTGTCGATCTTGGCATCGACGGCGTCGGTGGGATGCTTCTTGAGAAAGTCTTGAATGTCAAAGTTGGGGTCATTGAGATCCTCAGGCGCGGGCTCGCCATCGAAGAGATCGGGTGCGACGGTGAAGAAACCAGCCCTGGCGAAGCTATCTGCCAACCTATGAACCACAGTCAGTGCTCATGTGTCGTAGAAATGAGGATGGTAGAGATTCTTTTACAGTCGATTCTGGGTCAGATTGATTCCAAAGACATCAGTCAGGTAGATAACGGCCGTCTTTTTCTCGTGACCCTTCGCTTTGGAGACGTAAAGCGTGACTACAAGGCGTAAGTGAAAGCCCTGGGCCGCGGAAAGCTAGGCGGTGACTGACCCCCCTCGTAAGGAATCTCTTTGCCAACATCCTTGCCTTCATGTCTGATCAGGCCCTTGTCGGCCAATGCCAGGGCGCCAACCGCAAAAGCCGCGAGTGTTGTGAACAATCTCATTTCTTATAGGTTGTATACGACGAACAAGATCTAAAGTGACGCTGGTCCGAAGGCCAACAGCCGAATAGACAGGTCCATACTCTTATAACCACTCTTCAGTGGCGCATTCTCCCTGTTCCGAGACCAATCGGCAGACAGTAATGCGTCTTCCCCTCATTGGGAACGCGGAACAAGTATATGACGAATCGAGCATACCGGTACCAAGGAATTGGCTGATCCTGTACCGAATCAGATCTGCCGACCCAACATGCCAGCGGGGTCAGTCCAAGACAAGGGGGAGAACCCGGGGACGCATGAGTCCTAGAAAGAACCAATTTATCCTGATGAATTTGTCAGACGTTATGCTTATTTGCGACAAGGGTGATGAGGTATTGGGCAAGAAAGCAGGCCAAACCACGAAAGCACTTGGCACAGATTTCGGCAATCGCCTGAAGGCCATGCAGTTGCATTTTGTTACCAGAATGGGAAATACACTCCCTCCCACAAAAACTTTCAGAACGTAGATGATTTCTCATTCACTTGGTAAGCAAAACGTAGTAATAGCGAGCCGACTGATCGCAATGGGTTATCATGTGATCGAAGATAACCGCGTAGACACATTGATGCAGTTCGATTAGAGTACTCACAAGCCAACTGCACAGAAGTTGTATTCAAATCGATCATACTGCAAAGTGCTACCGAGTTAGTCACCCAGATGATCTGACATTCAGACAGACGGCAATTTACTTAGTAAGGTAATCAGCCTTGCTCGGTTTCAGGATTTTACATGACGAGATCGTCCTATCCGCTCGAAAATCACAGCATTGTCGCACGTTGAACCTCACACAGAAGTCACAAAGATATCAATTCCGGAACTTCATACTGAATTTGCGAGTCTGCATCTACTCACGAAGCTTACAAGTCGTCCTATCATTCGATAAAAGGTAACCTTTATTGTGAGCAGAATCAATCAACCTAGGACTCGCCTTTGCGCGGCCGCAACCCACATATCCCACCCAAGACGACTTCACAAAGCAGAGTGACTACATTCTTCACGGCTCTTTGCAAATCAAAGCATCAACCACCGTTTATTCACAGCATCTCAAACCCTTTTGTCAGCGCCACGCAAATGCTTCAGAAAATCCAACGCTATCGCACGCTGCGTCGAAAGTCCATCCAGTCGGTTCCCATATTCCAGTCGAAAATCATGCTCTTCTTCAGCTTTCCCTCCCCTCTTTTCCTGATCATCGTGACGTTCCCCTTGCTTCCCGACATCACTCTCCATCAAATCCGTTTCGTCGTCTTTGTCAGACTCAATTTCGCTCTCAGACTCCTCCGTGTTCATGACCAGTCCCAACACTCTCCGCTTCTCCTCCCACCACTCCAGCTTTCTTCTCTTCTCATCGCCGACCTCCTGCTCCTCGATCTTCCTCTTCACCCTCTCCATTACGCGTTTTTGCTGTTCCATCTTCTTTTGTTTCTTCTCCTCTGCTTTCTTTGCCTTATCCCTCTTCATCCTCCACGCCGTATCATCCAGATCCATCCACGACCGCCATCCCCTCTGGTGCTCAAAGCTTCTCGCCTCTCGCCTGTCCACCTCCATCTCCTCGACAAAGCCCTTCCCCGCCTCCCTCTTCATCACTTCGCTCGCCCACGCCCCTCCGTCCTTGAACTTCCACCCCCTCGCCTCCGCGACAACAGAAGGGTAAAAAGCACGCCCATCAAGTCCCTGCCTTCGAGCAATCCCAAAAGCTCGCTTCTGCTTCCGGGCCAGCTGCACGAGTTTTCTCGCCTGCTGGTAGTCCTGCCTATTTCCGTACTCCGTCGCTGCGGCCAATAGGTGCCGTGTCAGAAACAAAGTCACGCCGTAGCTTGGAGGCGACGCGTATTGCGACTTCATGAGCTCGTGGTGAATAAAGTGACAAATCTCCTGGAAGCGACTGTCGTTCCCTCGATTGGGGGCAGAACCGACAATGAGGTGGACATATTTCCATCCATTGGCGTCCTCGGTAGCTCGGTG
This sequence comes from Parasarocladium wereldwijsianum, assembly GCA_036250105.1. Lineage (NCBI taxonomy): Eukaryota > Fungi > Ascomycota > Sordariomycetes > Hypocreales > Sarocladiaceae > Parasarocladium > Parasarocladium wereldwijsianum. The sequence continues at coordinate 81,757 of JAXOUE010000021.1, read as the reverse complement.
AATGTCCTTGGGCTTCTGTGGAGGCAGTGTGGAAACAGGAGCAGCTGGTGGAGGCGTAAATGCTCGAGTGAGGCGAGGCTTTGGTGCCCTGTCGGGTAGAGGTGTTCTTTTGGGGAGGGGTAGAGCTGGAGCCACGCGTTTATTGAGATCAGGTAGAGCGGAAACTTTCTCAGATGTCTTAAAGAAGCAGTTCTCGCGGGTTTTGTTCGCAATCTGAGTTGTGCCTGAGCCCTGGCAAGGCTCAAATTTTGAATGAGGCATCGGTGTGCCAGGGCGCTCAGGAGCAGCTGAAATTGCGAGTTTGATCCCTAATTTCTTGATTCTGCTGTCTTCTTTATTGCGATGGTACTCTTGAGAAGCTGCTGAGATGCGATTAGTATCTGTTCGGCGTGAATAAGGGACGGAAACTTACAACTGTGTTCTGAGCAGGGCATGTTCCCAGTATTTGACCAGGCAGGTGGAAGGCAGCAGTTTGGCATGGAATATGCGGTAGCTAGTAGCGGTCGATGATCATTTGCAAAGCCAAGTATACGGTGTGTTGAGTGTCAATTGCAATCCGATAAGCAAAGCAGTGAGTGGTATCAGCAAGCAAGAGTGAGGATGATGTGCAAAGAAGAAGCAAGAAGCCACGTCAGAAGGGAACGCACACGCGAATATATATTCATCAGTTATTTGATATGTGTGGCTTGGGTTTCAACCTTGGTTTGTTTGCTGAGTTGGGAAATAAACTTCACCAGTTCGGGGCCTCCATGCTCTCTGGGAGTGATGATCTGCCTTGGCCAGGTGCCTGACAGCCAGCCTGCATGGAGCGATCAGAGGCCTGAACAGGACAGAAAGATGGCAGGGGGCCACCTCGAGGCACTAGGCTGGTATAAAGTTTCACCAGGGACGGGGCAGTCTTCACCGGTCTCATCTCTGTGAACTCAAGGAGAGGTTCGGAATGGTTGAACAGGTCTGGATACTGGTGACTCAGCCATCGAGAGGCTCTCTGGGCAACGAAGACGGGCTTGGGAACTTCGGAAAGATCTTCCACTGAGCTAATAGAGTTCCGAAGGCCACTCAGCGTCGAAATATGCATGTGGCCCATCTCCTACATTAGACGTTAGTGAGGAAGCAAGTGGTCTTGACAGCTCTGCGTCGTTCACATCGCCAAGACCATCTTGCAACCCAGACCTCCTGACCTCCTGCATCCCTCTATCCACGCTCTTTACGCATCATGTAATTATCAAACTCTTTGTACCGTTTCGACTCAGCCACCCTTCTTTGGAGCCAAGCACGCTGCCACTACTTGTCATATTTCGCAACGGGTATATCCGTGGGGGATCTGCACTAGCTGACCTTCCCACGGCTGATCTTCAGGCACATGAAAAGCGTCGAGCTTCTGTGTAGCCGCAACCTTATCCGATGACTCGACGCAAACCTTCCGGCGCCTACCGTTTGAGCAGTCTCGATCTTCTGCATCACCTACGCGGAGAAGATGTCCAGTAGCCGCGGATTTGGATGTTTAAGATCCCTGGCTAGCATCTATTGCGCAAAGGGCGACGTGTTCTGGGGCCACGGCAATTTTGAGAACCAAGGACCGAGCTGTCTGTTTCATTCTACCGGCAATTTCTTGGCTACAAAGACTATGAAAAACGTCATCCTGCGGCTCTGGTCAAGGCATTGGATCAAAGGTAGCTCATCATCAGTGCTGTGGATTCCCGATTGTCATGTCTACTACAATGTCTCCCATCCGACCTTTGCTCAATGCGACAGACCCTCTCTTGTACGCTGTCCCCTCCACTCCGGCTCTTTAACAAACATTACTGCGCAGCTAAACTGGAACATGTCTACAGGAGAATTTGAAGACTTTCTAGTAAGCAACCATATCAACAAACCCCCGCGAGAATCGACATAGAATCCGAGATTGGCCGTTCCTTCCATCGCAAAAGCCCATCTTCCTGTACCGCAAATTCGGCGACCTCTTCCTTCAGTCGCCAAAATCCAGTCGTCTCGTCCCTCACCGGGCTTCGAAAGATGATGTCGTTGCCATTATTCTCAAACACCAGCTCTCGCCTTCTCAACTGCAGCCACTGCTCGTTCTCATTGCCGTACATACTGCACATTTCTTCGACCTCCTTGTTCTTCAAGGCGATAGCCCGAAATACGCGACTGTCCGTCAGCGCGTTCCTGTGCGGGTACTGCCCCAGGATTCGAATCGCCTCTTCTCGCACCGTCGGATCTCGACAACCAAAAGACGCAACGAACAGAGGCCACGTCCATCCCGAGTCCATGGAGAATCCACAGCTTGGTCGGGCGGATACCAGGATTTCAGCCCAAATTGTCAGTTCTCGATACTGCGGTGTCAGACCTTTCGCTGTCACCAGCCCAGTGTAGCGTGGAATGGCCGTGTAAATGTACATCAGTACATACTCAATCCGCAGATTGATCACCCCGAGATACGCCTCCATATCATTCTGGGCATTGGCGGCTCGGAGTTCAAAGAGTGGCTCGAAAGCCTCCAACCACCGTTGCAGCCAATACCTCGACTCAGATATGAAGTTCCCTATCTTAGGATTCTTCTTGACGCTCAAAAGTTTCTCTTCAATCTCGTCATATTGGGTCAGGTACGGTAGACCTAGCTCTTCTGTGCACCGCGTCAGAAATGGGATGTACTGGACCATTTGCCGCATAATCAGTGTCCAATAACCGTGGGCTTCGTCGTAGCTGTTGAATGATTGCGGCATCTCATCCAATTTCGCGACCTGCGCAATCTTAGGCTTATAATACGGAGACTGGGGACCAAAGGGCATGATACCCATTCCCATTGAATGTTGTCCCTTTGGTCGGGGTTTTGATGAACCTTGCGACCCCGCACTGCTCGTGGCCCTGGAGGAAGTTGACCGGTCACTCGGACTAGGTGAAGCTCTGATCGGGACGGTTGTCGAAATACTTTGCGGGCTGCTCATACTTTGAGGGCTTCTCATGCTCTGAGGGCTGGGCAAAGCGGTGACGCTCGATACAGTCGACCCTGGTGTTACTGGCCATGGAGATGGCTCCAGACTTGGCGATCTGCTCATCAACTGCGCCTGTGTACTGACTCGACTGGCTTTGAGAAGGTCGGCTGCGCTGGATGCGGGTAGGATAGCTGGGGGGTTTCCGGTCGGAAAGTGCACCTTCCCATAAGACCCCAAAAATGATCTAGATTGCAGCTCCAAGGGCCGGAAACAATCAAGAAGCTCTTTGACCATACTTGGGGGCGCCTGAGCAATGCGCACCAAGTCCGGCGCCTTCTCTGTCCCGCCTGCCAGCTCATTAAGTAATGTGAATCCATACGTGATATGTTTGAGCGATGCCGACATGTTGCCTCGCTGCGTCTCAAAACAAATGAACAGTAACGCTGCCATCAAGGCCGTCCTGAGTGTTTCCTTGGTTGGTTTCGCCTGCGCCTGAAGCTTCAATGCCTCGCAATAGTAGACGAGCGCATTGAAGTAGTGCTTGTTGCTGGTAGTCAGTGCCTCCGGCGTGCGTTGCTCTAGCAAGGCTTTCCGCAACGCCCCTACAGCCATGGCTCCCAGTCGCAGGCTGTCCTCTTCTAGAGTGACTTGAGGCATCGTGTCGGTCCATAATTTCGATTGGCCGAGACCGCCACTGAGGAACGTTATGGAAAGATCTGTCCATTCGTTGAAATAATCGCGTTGCTCGTTGGTGCTAAAACGGCTGGTGTTTCCCGCAGGCTCAGTCAGAAGCGCGGGTGCCCGTTTGGTGTGTATCAACTGTGAGTTGTTGTCGTCGGATCTGGTCCCGTCGGACCCTGCGGGTAGTCCACTGTAACCATCGCAGTAGCCGCGCCACTTCATGCAGTTGGTGCACGAAGGCTTTGTCTCATCACATTTGACATGTCGCTTCCTTTGCTCGTCAGTCTATCTACTACTGCTTGGTAGATTCAGTCCAAGGTCGACTCACTTGCCTGCACACACGACCGTTAGCCTCAGTCTATCCTGACAAATGCCGAGGCCCACGTGATTCAAGCAGCGAGTTGCTGAATCATGTGTGCGCGCGTGAGGAAGGACTCACATGTGCTGCACCCCGTGCGCGCTCTGGTCGAGCTGCGTCGCGTATGCCGCGTTCGGGTGTCGAGCGCGAAACGATGAGTGCTGCCGCGAGCTGTTCCTGATGATGCAGCTTTGGGAGGTGCGGCTGAGGATTTGCTGCATCGGGCCAGGTACAATCAGTCACTATTCACATACACCAAGACATGCGCTGAATGCCAAGCGGCTGGAAAAGCCATCTACCCTGTCCACCAACTTGACATCGCTCCAAAGTAAACAGCTCACATACCGCGCAGGAGTTGAAGCGCTCTTGGACAGCGGAACGCTGAATTGCAGTTCCATCTCCGACGTGTTCGTCGCTCTTGCGTCAGTGGCGCCTGGACGCCTCAGAAAGAATACAATTCATGCCAGACGGGTACAGCTGCCAATGATTGCCGTCGTTGTCGCGGTGCTGGACAATGCGCTTCGCAGAGCCTTATGAATTGTGTGACGTTCAAAATTGTTGGTATCGAAGAGGAACTGTCGCGTGGGGGAATTGAAGAAGATCGAAAGAGGTAAAGACGGGAGAGAGAGGGGGCATGTCGGTTCAAGAGGACCCCGAAGATCTGGTCCGGGGAGGATGGCGCCCCCTGTCGCGCAAGCCTAAAGTAGGCGGACACCGTTCGGTGGAGATGGGACAAGGTAAACTGCCATTCCGTCGAGATTGCAGGATGCAGTCGCAAGGGCTGGCAGTAGTCCCGATGATCAAACAAAGGCACAACATGGGACTAGCCGTAGATCCATAGTCGCCGTTCATTGAGTCCAGATGAGGGCAGCCTGCAGCAATGTATTCATATGGCATGACGCAGTCCAAGTCTGTCCATGCGTACACCTTTGTCCATTCAGGGATACGTCTGTGCAGCGTCCCATTCTTCCTGTCAAGAGCGGTTCGCGGGAAATGCTTGAGCCTGTCTGGCGCCTGTACATGTTCAACTAGCATCGGTACGCAGTTTGCCGTTCTGACGAATATTACGACAGCAGAAAGAGGGTCCGCCTCAACCGCAATCTCTCCATGATGACCTCCTCGCTCGACTGACAGCTTGCAGTAGACTCGCGCTTGCATATCATGAGGGCCACTTGTCAAAGTAGTGGTGCCACAGTACCGAGTCAGCACGCTGACAGCCTAGCCAAGACGAACGGTGTGTTAGGTATGTGGCGCTGCCCCAACAGGTCAAGACCTCGCCGCCGACTCGACGCGTGACGTCTGCGACACTGACCTGCACATCATGGTCGATTGTTATTAATAGCCATTGTTGATGGGCTCCGGCGGGTGCTGCCGGTGGCGGTGGTCATCATCGAAGTACATAGAGCTATGTTGGCCCAAACAACCAACGCGACGATTGGCGAACACCGGATGCAATATTGCGGCACGTGTGGTTGCAATGCTTGTGGTCTGTGACAGAGTTATGGGTCGAGTGCGTTCGATTCGGCAGAGGCGTCGCCAGGGCTCTGTTGCTGCCGACTAGATCCTGGCGGAAAATCGTCTCCTGCCAAGGATGCGCACTGTAATAGGAGCGTGGGAGGGCATAGCGTCTCGTTGGTGGGTGGGTGTGGGTTCCCTAGCACGCCGCAATGCCGCGGTTGCTCTGCTTGTTCCCCAACAGTGCTTGTGACAGGCGACATGAACAGCAGTGCCCGTCCATCCGGACCTCAAAAACTGCCAGATCAGCTGAACATGGATCAGTGGTCAATCCAGAATGGGAGATCTCGATGGCCCAATGTGGTCGCAGCCGGTGGATAGGGCTGTGTGACGGGCCATGGCCATCGTCTCGTCCCTCCTCCTCTCGCATCAGCACCTCCCCGTCAAAGTTACGCCGTGGAGGCGTATATAGTATTCGATGAGAAAGCCACAATGTTTCTCCTTATTACCGTGAAAAGCCGAGGATGAATGAGCTCTTGGCACCATACTGTAAACAGAGTCGATGGGCACGAGACGGCGTCCCCAGAGGGGCAGGAAGCTATCACGATGGTCGTCAGTGGCTTGTTCTAGTGGGATAACGCGGACGAACTCGTCCAGACCTGCCATTGCTCGACACTCTGACTTGCGATACTTGGACAAGGAAGACGCCGTCCCACCACCCAATCTGGTCCACGGATGCAGCAGGGAAGGGGGGGGGCGGGGTCCGACTGTTACATTGCAGCAGCTTCGACGGTGGAGATTGGATTGCATTGTGCAATAGTTGGAGGCGGACCGGGCAGGTTTGGGCCAGTTGTGCTTCATGGTGCTCTGCGTATTGTATTTTAAAGTCACGTGCTCTCTGATTCCCGGTTCTTGGGCAAGAGTACAGTGAAGAGTACAGATAAGTTGTGATCGTTCTGGGCAGGTGTTGCGACCTGTTGAGGCATGCGCACCTGCCGTCCGTCTGACTCGTTTCGGCCTGAGGCATGCACAGATCGCTTCTACGACATATCATCGTCAGATTGACCATCAACCTGGCGCCCAGCCTTTACTTCTCCAAGATCCCGTGTGCCGCGAACGCCCTCCGACTCGAGTCACAGCCCGATAGGTTCGCTCCGATCGACCGTCAGCTTTACGTTTCCATGTCCTCAGTTCCATGCGCCAAGATAGCAAGCCGATTCGGCACGGAATTCCCCAGCTTGCAACCTGGTTCGGCAAGCCTGCCTGCAAATTCAGGGCTGAAGTTGACGCAAAGAATCAGATCTGTCAAGTGCACGTGGCAAACCACACGCATCAGCTGTGCATGGCATGACGCGAGCCCTTCAGAACAAGATCGACGAAGGCATATAGACCGCCGGGGGGGATATATGTACGTTGAATTGAAGCTGGAGCACTTTTTTCAGCCGCACCGATGTCACCTCAGCGGCTGAGCCCAAGCTCTGACGTGTTGATTGACATTTGAAGAGACAATCGCTAATATTCAACTCCTTGACAAGCGCCAATAGCTAGTATACAAGTTCGTGTCATCATGCAAGACCGGAAGGTCCATCTGTTTGATTTCTTTTGCGCCAAACAAGTCCTTTATCTGCGCTCAGAAGCAACCTGCTCAGCGCTCACGGGCTCCCTATCCTCAGCACCAGGGTAGTCCTCTGCGCCGAGACCACCCTTGCCGCGCTTGTTGGTCTCATACGGCCTGTCTGCGCCCATGTCATGGATGGGGTCTCTGGGGTTGGCACCGACACCCTCAAGGCCGCTGCCGTCCTTCTTGTGAATGCCATGCATCTCCTGCGAGGTCTGGCCGGATCCGGGGTGACCGAAACCCTGGTGAACGTCGGCGGAGGTGGCACCACCGAGGGTGGAAGAGGCATCGACGGCTTGGCGGGCGGTGGGACCAGCGTTCTCGCCCTGGGGGTTGGGCTGGAAGGTGTTTTCCCGGGGAGCGGTGCCGGCGGGGTGCTGTTCGGCGTGGAACTCGGGAACCTTATCGTTGCCGACAAGGACACCAGGAGCGTGCTGGCACGAATGTCAGTGAATGTGCCTCAGACGACGAGATCGGCGACCTCAAGCTAGGCGTGGAAAGGTACGTACTCCTCCCTTCATCATGGGCTCAGAAGGCTTGATGTGGTTGCCAATCTCCTGGCCAAAGTGCGCGTCGGGGTTGGCGGACATTTTGATGACGTTGTGTTTGTGTTGACTTTTTAAGAGAAAAGGTTTTGTGAAGAAGCTGCCGAGAGCTGATTGTGGCTTGAGTAGGTCTGTGAATGTGTTGAGGACTTGTTTATGATAATGGAGAGGCAACAGACTTCGCAGAGCTCGTCTCGTCACATTCTTATATCCATGGCGATCCTCTGCAGAGCCTCAAATATTACATCATGTAGCCATGATGTCAGATCCCCTCGTCAATCCCGACAACCTCCCGCCATATCCCCTAGATCCGCGAGATGCCCTACGTTCTTGACGGGTTGAAAGCGGTCCAAGGTCCATCATCCGCTGCGAAAGGAGCCAGCATGACATCAGAAGTGAGACCAGGAACCACTTTACCCCCTCCAACCTCCATCTCTGCAGACGCCAAGTGCGAGTTACCTTCTGTTTATCACGGTTGTGATCCAGAAGGAGGGAGGAGATCAGTGGCAGATCGTGATGTTGATGTAGGCATGATGATGCTCTGTGGAGAAGGGACGGAGAGTACTCTCCGGTCGGTGTCGACGGATTGGGATGCAAAACGCGATCACGTGGGGGAATGTGGAGGTAGAGATCATACCCTACAGCTCACCTTAAAGGTCTGCTCCACATTGTCATCACTGTTCGTCAAGACTTCATGACGAGGTGCGTGGCATTCGGAAATAGAACTCTTTATATCTTTCGGGGAAACTAGATCGAGGGTTGCCAAGATTATATTTTATGACATCTTTTTGATTTTGTGAGATGTGCAGGGATGGTGTTTGCGTAAGAATCACTCTGCGGATTTCGGCAACAATGCATCCACGATTCGTGAACATTACCCAGCCGCAGCGGTATTTTTTGATAGCATAAATCCAACCCATCGAGCTTCGTCTTTGCTCTGGCAGAATAGTAGTTGAGTAATAGCAGCAATCGGCCAACTATCTTGCTATTATTTCAACACCTTCAACGGTCCACGAGGTCAGGATTCTTCCCTATGCCGCTGTCATTTGCCAAATCACGTGATAGAAATTGGACACAAAGAGTGCCAAAGCCACATTGAAAGGTCAAACACGCCGGCTTTAAACGCCCTGGTCATCATGCACAGATCCGCCTTTCATGACGGCCGTTTCGGCGTGAGAAGCTTGGCGCTTTGACAGGAAGATCCATGATACCCACACGGAGGATCTGCACGGACGTTGATTGCGGAAGTCGAACGTCAATCATGGGCCGTGTTGAAAAGTTATGCACGTCACGTCAGCTCCAGTCAGGGCCAAGGCTCACATTTGTAGAACGCAACAAGGCAGGAGATACGGCCACCTAGGTATTCGTGTAGTAAGAGTGCTCGAATTGTTTCGATGTCAAATTTCCACTAATGACGCTCAGACGAGACCTGCAAGCTTCGTAAAATACGCGGCGCAGCGAAGGCCCAGGAGGCTGATACGTGCGCATTCCACGTTGGCAATCCTATACGAGACATCAGATATTGCGTGATGCGAGGATGTGCTGGCACTGGCGAGATCACGATACTTGCTTGGATTACCCTATTGGTTTCCCAGAAAGGTGCATGAGAAGACAGCACAGTGTGCAGTTGCGTATTCAAACCGCAACCAACCCTGACCCTCACCTGGTCTGCAAGGTGTTCAAGTCGCTTACGAATGTGTTCCTTGTTCTGTTGATGGCCAAAAAGCCAGGATTGTCGCCCAGCGGCCTATGGTCTTCAAGATTCGCGTCACTCGCGATGATCAAAGCAAAGCAATTTGAAAAAAATGTCAGACAAACAATAACATCAACCAAAGTCTTGATCCATAGGTACGTCGGATAAGTGAGCTTTCATGCCCATTATGAAAAAGCTTTGTGTTAAATGTGTGATTTGTCTGAACCATGTCTCGGAGTGAATGCACTGAGGGCGTGGTAAGGGACATAAGGTTGCGACATTGGCGAAACTTGAGACAAAAGAGACATTTGAGTGCAAACCTGTTGTGAGCGTAGAACCATAAGTATTGATCAACCCGCTGTAAACAGACACCCGCGCCATCGACTAAGACGCTGAGGGGGTTGTATCAGCACAGCCTCTCTCGAGTCGCATGTCGCCCGGACGCAAAGTGTAACCAAGACAGCAGCGCCCGTGCCGACGGTCCGAGGGACTTCCAGAACGAGGTCAAGGGGCGGCGACTCTGGCAATACGAAGGGTAAGACAGTAGCGTCTGACCGTCCATGCGACACGCGAAGGCTGTGCACTTGGGATAATGGAGTTGGCACCAAGCGTGCTGTTAAGACCTCAAAGACGTCCAAGACAAAAAAAAAAGTCTTGAGCAGCTTCATTGGGAACCAGGCAGAGATCGGACCATTAACTATTAGTGATCATGTAGACATAACGAGCTTATGACAAGTAGATTGTCCAATATTACGAGCGAGGATGAACAAAACGAGCGATCGTTGCCGTCCTGTTGCTAGGGACGATGACGAGGCCCCCGGCCTTCGATGATGTTTCTGGGCGACTCGTCGCGCTATTCTAGCGACCCAGCGGGCTCTAGTCCCTGGCGGAGGCTGTGGGCCGCCCATCCACACACGACAATGTGCCTGTAATAGCGGGGCTGCGGTATGATTGAGGGGCCTGCGCCTGGGGACCAACCAGCGCAGCACTGATTTTCCCAGTATCACATCACAGGGCCTCTGTAAACGCACTATCTCTATAGATACGCACCGTCTGTGTGTTCCCTCCTCCTTGTTCCCCCGGGCTCCCATTCTCCCTAATCATCTCTCGATGCTCTCTGGCTTGTCATAATCGATGTTGGTCTTGGGCCGCTCTGCGCTCTTTGTTTTGTATCGTATTGACCACCTCTTTCGCTCCATCTTGGCCTGAGCGCGATCCATCTCCTGGGGTTCGTCTTTCACCTCGTCCTCCTCGACAACCTGCTCGCTCGTTCTCACCTTGGACGCATCACGCTCTTCGGAAATAACCTCATTCGTTCGTCTGAGATCTTGCTCGCGCCCTCCAGCCTACTTGATCCGGCGCCCAAAGCGTCTCTGCTGCACTTGGACCCAAGAGGTTGCTGTTTCGCCCTGCTTTTGTCACCCGTAGACAACTCACGCGGCAACTCTGGAGTCGATCCAATCTACCTGCCACAACGTCTAGGCCAAAAACACCGGCCTACCCATTGCGCGCTTTCTTCTGAGCGATCTCGCACTTTGGCAGCAGTCTGCGCCAATTGACTGGCCCGCCCGTCTGGCTTCACGTTACCCACAAACCTTGTCTGAGGTAGAGGCAACACATCGAACGTCACGACGTCTCTGCCTCGCGCCGCCGTCAGCATGAACCACTACGGCCCAAACGACCCCCATGAGAGGGAGCCTCTCGATTCCGGCAATTACGACGACACTCCCGCCTCCCTCCGACGCCCAATGCCTCCTCAGCACCAATACTCGGATCAGAGCTCTCCGTACCACGATTCTGAGACGGACATGCCTTCACGTTATCAGCAAGAACCAGCACCGTACGGTCGTCCAGAGAATAGTGGCTATGATAGAGGATACCACGAAACCTCAGGAAACAGACACGATTATAACGAGCAGGCCCCCCCTTCCGTACCGCCACACGGTGACAACTCCTACTATGCTGGGGCTGGGCATAGAGAACAAAGCCGGGGACGAGACCAAGCGTACGTTACCCCCAATAGCTTGAGTATGTTGGGATTCTCCAAGTGACTAACATTCGCAGTGCCGCCCCAACCGCGCCTGCGGCTATGGGCTATGCATCCAATCAGGCCTACCACGACGGCTACCATGGCCATACTGGCCTCCCTCCGCCGCCATCACGCACGGCTTCAAACAGCCACGCTGGGCAACACCAGCAGCGATCACGAAACTACAACGACCCCTATGCTGCAGGCGGCTCTGCTGGGTATGGGTATGACCCTCATGGGTACAATCAGGGTCCGATGAGCCGCGCCGATTCCTACAATAATCTTGCCGCCGTGGGAAATTCTCCTTACGGATCGCGAGCCCTGAGCCAACGCGGAGATGGGTACGATGACCCGTTCAGAACACCAAGGGGGACCACGACAAGGCTTGGCGAAATCAACCCTCATGAGGTCGTGGATGATGGCGACGACGGGCTGAACGGGTTCCGACCCAGCAACCGTAACTCGATGCTGAGCTCGCACAACTCTGACAGGGCGGGGAAGCGTGGAGCAACAGCGGCGGTAGCAGGAGGTGCAGCCGCTGCCGGCGGTTACATGTCTGCTCGAGCAGGTAGGTCTTGCGTCGTCATATTTGATCAAACGGGGAATTGACTGTAAGGCAGGAGATGCCGAGGACGTATATGATCTCGGTAGTGCACGTGAGAAGCCCAAACCCAAGAGCAAAAAGTGGAAATGGGTCGTCATCATCGCTCTAGCTGTTGTCATCATTGGTGCCATCGTGGGTGGCATTCTCGGCGGCCTGGTCTTCAAGGGTGCCGACGACTCTTCTAGTGGAGGCCGCAAGGGACAATCAGCCAAAGACGACATTGAAGAGAACGGTGATCTGAGCAAGAGCAGCGCAGAGATCAAGAAACTTCTGAACAACAAGGATCTTCACAAGGTCTTCCCCGGTATGGACTACACGCCCATGAATACGCAGTACCCGGCATGCGTCCACAACCCGCCATCGCAGAACAACGTTACTCGCGACATTGCTGTCCTCAGCCAGCTGACCAACAAGGTGCGCCTCTACGGAACGGATTGCAACCAGACACAGATGGTACTTCATGCCATCGACCGACTCGACCTCAAAAACGACATGAAGGTCTGGATGGGTGTGTGGCAGGACGATAACTCAACTACCAATACTCGCCAGCTGGAGCAGATGTGGGATGTGCTGGATGAATATGGCGAGGATCCCTTTGAAGGTATTATCGTCGCGAACGAAATTATCTTCCGTGAGGAGATGACCATCACTGAGCTTGCCACGGTGCTTGATGATGTCCGCAGCAAGCTGAAGAAGAAGAACATCAATCTCCCCGTGGCGACGTCTGATCTCGGCGACGACTGGACTGCGGAGCTGGCCGACGACTCGGACTACCTCATGGCCAACATTCATCCGTTCTTTGCGGGCGAGCCCTCCAAGACCGCCGCTAACTGGACCTACAACTTCTGGTCTGATCACGACAGACAGTTCTGGAAGGCGGATAAGAAGAAGAACATTATCGCCGAGGTGGGCTGGCCCACAGGCGGCGGCACAAACTGCGGCAGCGCAACGTCTTGCCCAAAAGGCGCCGTGGCGGGCGTCGACGGGCTAAACCAGCTGTTGGAGGACTGGGTGTGCACGGCGTTGAAGAACGAGACGCAGTACTTTTGGTTCAGCAGCTTTGATGAGCCGTGGAAGGAGAGCTTCAACGAGAAGGGCAGGGAGTGGGAGGACAAGTGGGGACTGATGGATGTTAACCGCGAGCTGAAGAAGGGTGTCAAGATTCCGGACTGTTCTGGGCAGTCGGTGGACAATATCGATGCTTTCAGCCTATGAGACCATGTCTGGAATGAGTCTGTTGTTGGCTTTGTGGCGTTTCTTTCTTCTTCTTGCGGGTTGGATATCCTGTTAACTGCTTTTCCTGTTCACTGGGACGTACATCTCGGTCTTTACCTATCACGCGACCGCAACATGGCACTGCCTGACGATTTTGAAGCGCATGAGCTGGAATGTCTGTTGATTTAATGAGCTTTGTTTTTGCGCGATGTTACTTATTATTCTTGGAGGGCCTGTAAGGGAGAGATGAATATGTGTATGGAAATGACAGTTAATGGTTGTGCTTTTGGGCGAGTGGTGAGAAGATAGTATGGGAGATGAGAGATAGGTAGCTTGGCAAGGTTATGATATATACGATTGAGGCCTTCTCACTTTTGTCATCATCGTAATGGAACTTTTAATGTATTGAAACTCATATCCGTTGTATGGAAGCCATCTCCGTCGTGCACGCCTAGCAAGAACTATATCATTCCAAATCGCAAGATTGAAGCCACACCACCAGGGTATATCCATCCCAACACACAAACGCAAGATCACATGCTGCCCCAGATATCATCAACCTATAACGCCTGCGGCATTCGGTCTTTCAGACGCTTGCTGCTTCTCAACCGCACTCAACGTTGTGGCAACCCTCTCGTCGATTGTCTTCATTCCGAGGAAATGAAATCAGCTGGAGGAGGTTGCTCTGATGGCGGCGAGGGTTCCAACCGATCCAACCGCTCCTGCATCTGGCGAACCAGATCTTGCAACCGCCGGTTATCCTCCTCCAACCGCTCGAGCCTGCGGGAGCCATCCGCCAAAAACTGCCGGTGCTGGCCGTGGTGCCTGTGCTGATCTTCATGTCTTTCCCGCTCCTCGGCCTGGGGCGTCTGTACTTCCTCGATACTCATCATTGGGGACGAGGGTGGCTCTGCCTGCGAGACCACCAGTCCATCAGGATTTTCGCTACGGAGAAGATGAGGCTGACCCTGGATCCCGAGCCCAACCCCTCCCACCGGGCCGCCTGCCAGGCTGACCCCTTCGTGATGGTTCTCGGGGAACGTGAAAAGCCCCATCTTCGGCCCAGGCTCCAGCATCCCACCGTCTCCCATCGAACCCGCAGTCCAGTCGCCTCCTTGGTGCGGCGGCCCGCTGAAAGCCGTCCTGAAGAAATCCATGTTCGTAGGAGCGGTTGACGGAGCCATCGCGTGAGGACCGACCAGAGGTCCCATATTTCCATCGGCCGCGGTGATCGCGAGAGAAGCAGATTGCCGTGTACCCCGATTTTTCAGCTTTTCAAAGTGTCGGTCGAGCATAACGTTCGTATTGACCCAGCCGACAGAGAGTCGGCTGTTGCGACTATGACACACACGAAAAGTCAGCAATTTTTCAAGGAACGGGGAAAACAAAAGAGTCAAGAGGCCAGTGCGTGAGAGTAAGACGGGTCGGGTGGGCTGGTGCGGACCGTACCGTTTGACCTTGAGCTGTTCGACGTGCCTCTCAAGGATTTCGCGCTTTTCAGTATCGTTTGCCGCATTAGTGTACGCTGATTTCTTGGATACGCGCTGGATGAGCTGCCAGAAGGAGTGGTACTCGATTTGGGAAAGGCGCTTTATGGTCTGGTTGTCGAGCTCGGGAGGGCTGGACGAGGAAGCGGAGGAGAGGGAGGCCATGGCGGAAGAGGAGGAGAGAGAGGCCATGGTCCTGCTTTCGCCTAGGATAAAATCGAATGAGAAAGTAGAGATAGAAGCGGATGGGTATTTGGCCAGCTGGGGTGGATATGTGACCGGGATGTTGAGGTTGTGCTGAAGTGAAAGTAGATGCAGACTTGTGATGGTGTAGAAGTAGCAACTGGATAGAAAGGTCTGGCCCAGAAAAGGTAAAGCTGACAATGCCAAAGAGGGATGCCGCGTGAAGTCAGAGGATGTAAAGTCTCGGAGGTTGGAAGGCTGGAAAGTGCTGATGAGGCCAAAGTTCATGGACTAAGTTGACAGAACCCGATGGAAAACAGGCCAGCGGTGAAGGCCCTCGAGAGCTGCGCGCTAGTCGAATCTTACGCAAAGTTTAGAATTCGATAAATTCGAAGGCGATAAATTGGTTTATGCCAAATGTTTTTAATTGAAAACTGCAGAGAAATGCCGTGCAATGCGCGGGTTGGCATCTTGTGAGTCCGGCGCCGTGAACTTGCGGCGTTGTGTTGGGGTGGAGTCCCGTCGCCCCGTGTAAGTCATGCCTCGGTAGCGTGGTGTCGAGACGGTGTCCGGTGTGTCGAGACGGATGCTCACGGCACAGAGGGACCGGGGGACCGTGTGTCCAGGTATACTGCGGGTGACCATAGTCGAGATGGAGAGGGCCTCAGTCAATTTTGGTGGCGGCGAGTTTGGACACCAGGTCTTCCTCTACAGAGTTCTGCGTCTTCTTTCCTTCTGTGACAGGGGATTCTGATGTGTGGTATGGGCCCTTTTCTTCTTGCGACTTGGCGATGTTTTGATCCTCGGGCTTTGAGTATATGACAGTGCCGTGAAAGATAACGTCTGTATCACAAGGGAATATCGTCTTGTGGTAGCTTTTCTCCATAAGCTTCATGGGCGCGAGGTCCTCAAGATCATCCATGGAAGACCTGCCATTGTGTCAGCAAATTCCTCCATGATTCTGACGTCTTGACACCTACTTTTCCCACTCGGCGAAATCAGTGCCGACAAAGATCTTGGGCAGTGCCTTTTGCACTACGGCAGCGTATACAGGTCGGTACAAGTGGACCGCATAGAAGAGGCAGTCCTCGTCGACGAATGCAGTTCCATCAGGGGCATCTACGGCCTTGTGGCTCATTTTTGAGAGAAAGTCCTTGTCGGATTGTGTGCATATGGGATCCTGGAAGACACATTGGATTGTATCATCTGCGTCTTTCTCTACACTTTTTGTCAGTATTCTGTGGCGGTCATTACGTCTGCGGGGAGAAAAAGAGAACATACGCAGCTCGTCCACCATCACGAGGAACGCAGCGAGCTGGATAAAGCTCATCCTCTTCTGGCCCCAAGCCCCATCCTCGGGGTCAAACGTACCCAACCCGAAGCACACGGCCGAGGAGATCTTGCCCTTTCCTATCCTTATCTTCTCTCTCTTGATGGCACCTCTCAGCTTCTCAGCCGAGCCGGTCTCCTCCCATCTCTGCTTCACAGTCTCATACTCTCTCTCAATCTCCTCCACAGAACGCAGGCCGGTGGTTCTGGGCTTTGAAGATGTGGTGGCGTCTGTCTGTGCGCCAGGGAGGGGCTTGACGGTTTGCCTCTTGCTATTCTTGCGAGACTTGGGCTTGACGAATGTCCAGTCGTCTGTGGAGGCTGAGGTTGACGCCATGGTGGTGTGGTTTGGAGTTGTGAGAGTGAATCTGATGTCGTGGGGAATTTTTGGTGGGCCAGCAGGAGGCATGAGTGTAAGAAAGTGCCTGTCGCGACGATGGTGGCATGTGCCAGTTGCCGATCAAGCGACAATTCTTCCCTGTCTTGAGTATATGCTGCTGCTGACATATATTTGGCATGCTGTTATTAACGTTATCGTGCTTATTGTTATTCTGCTTTTCTATTGATCTTTGATTCACGTTTCCTGCAAATTAGAATGCGACTTTGGGAAAGACATAACGTTACCGGAGGTTGACGTGTGGCGCACTGGGGCTGAAGAGATCATCAGCCACAGTCATTCATGCAGCCTGGAGAGAAACTTGAAGATGAGACTGAGGTTCACGGTGCTTTGAGAGGATAGCAAATACCCTCAGCACAGTGAGAGCCAGCCCCTTGCGCACTGCCATCCTGAGAGATTACGTTGATGCTACGGATAAGGTAATACGAGCCGATCAATCCTCCATAGGTTAGCTGCCTCACCAACACTCTTGTTGGTGCTCGGCCTCGACTCTGTCCGAGTGCTACCATATCTCAAGTGGCGATATTATCGATGGATGGACGTCCCTGCGAGGGAAGAACCTGTAAATTTATGGTGCAAAGCAGCACCCTGACATCCGATTCTGATTACCTGAGGTTCTTTGGCAGACGCCCTGGGAGAGATATTGTGCCGAGCTACGATGTGATCCGCCTCACTCTCGGATGCCGGCAACGCGAGTTTCATCCTGCTTCTCTTTCACTCGATACATGATGTGTCCAAACGCATACACGTGCAAGTCAGGATGGAAACACTGAACAGACAAGCACGCGGCGTCTCATCTCGTCCCAAGACTGAAGGACGGCAAGGCACCGACACTCTTCGATGGGAGTCTCTGATTGGCCAGAGCAGCCCCGCCACCGGTGGTTGCTGGGCGCTTAGACCCCTGCAATATGCCCCCTGTAGCGATGAGCCCTAGCGGAGCTTCAGTGAGCATCACCCGCGGGCGCAGGGATCCCTCCAGGGCGCTGGCCTCCCTGATTGGCCGTAACGACCATTTACCCTCTCGGATCTATCGCCAGGGCCCCCCCCGCCCTCCTCCTCGTGCATCACTCTATTATCCAGTCGTCTTACGCCTCGCCAGACCGTAATGTCACTTTTTGCCGTGCATCTCGAGAGGCACGGCCGGGCGGGCACGGTGGGGGCTTGAACCCGGCACATGCAGACGGGGACGCAGTACGGTCTGACCACTCACAGCGCGAGCGCCGGCGGCTGGGAAGTGTGATGGTCAAAGATGGTGAGGTTGCAGCGAGGTGAGGAGCAGAGGGAGGAGGAGCTTGTGCTTATGTACATACAACTAGTATCAATCACTCCGTCCTTGATTCTTGTCGGCTGAGCTGGAGGCGAATCTCACTCCTGTTTCCTCGAAAAACTTGCCTCAATTTCGAATGAGAAGAGTGTCCAGATAGTGAACGACGACAAGACACTTTGACAGCCAAGACAAATACGCAAGCCACGACTAAAGCGAGCCCACCGACTGAACCAACTTTGCGAAAGCTCAAAGACGTCCCAGAGATCAGGAGCAGTTGAGATACAAGTCTCCCATCGCGACCATCACCCTCAAGTGATCCAGCCCTTGTGCAACACCCACGAGTATCCTAGCATTCTCATCTGCTCGCCAACACATCACCTTCACCATGCGCTTCTCCTCATTATTCACACTCGCCTGCGCGAGCCTCACATCCGCCCATCTCGTCCTCACATACCCCGGCTGGCGCGGCGACAATCTCAAGACAACAGACGAGCACCCCTACGGCATGCAGTGGTCCTACCCATGTACGTCCCATGCCCTAACCGACACCTCTCACCTCCTCGACACCATTGCGCCTCAGATCATCTTCCAACGTATACTAACCAAGAAAACAGGCGGAGGTACAGAAGTCACAAAGAACCGCACCTACTGGCCCACGACAGGCGGCGCCGTCGCCTTCCAGCCCGGCTGGTTCAAGGGCCACCAGACGGCCTTTTTGTACGTCAACCTCGGTTTCGGCACCGACGGCCCCCGCGATGGGCCCATGAACATGAGCCACCCCATGGTTCCCATCTTCCAGATGCTCGGCCCCAGCAACGGCGCGTTCCCGGGCACGGTGTGCCTCCCGCAGGTGCCGCTGCCCGTCAACGCGAGCGTCAAGGCGGGCGACAAGGCGACCATCCAGGTGGTCGAGACGGCCCAGCACGGCGCCGCGCTGTATTCTGTGAGTCCTCCCCTTTTGCCACCCAATCATGTTCTTGGACAAGACTCGGAAACAGACGAGGGATGTGGGACCCAAAGAGAGTGGGAATGCAAAGATTGCTGACAAGAAGGAAAAATTTAGTGTGTCGACATTATCTTTGCCGAACCAGGCGACAAGCGTATCCCGGAAGTAAACGAGACAAACTGCTTCAACTCATCCCACCTCGGTTTCGCGGAGCAGTACACCATCACCACGAAAGCTCAGGGCATCG
Organism: Parasarocladium wereldwijsianum; assembly: GCA_036250105.1. Classification (NCBI taxonomy): domain Eukaryota; kingdom Fungi; phylum Ascomycota; class Sordariomycetes; order Hypocreales; family Sarocladiaceae; genus Parasarocladium; species Parasarocladium wereldwijsianum. The sequence goes on along the minus strand of JAXOUE010000021.1, from coordinate 62,767 downwards.
AGAGGCCGGAGGGACAAACTGAGGGCAGCGCCGGAGTCCGGGCCATGAAGGCAATGGGTTGGTACGGGGTCGTGCCGCTGTTGGGCGCGTTCACTTGGCTGATGATGTGAATGGATAAACCGTGAAGGGGGCGCGTCGAGGGATACAATGCTACTCCCCCCTTATTTTTTCTTCTGGTGTTCGGGGTTTAGCACATTGGAGAAATGATTGCGCCGGCCGGTGCAAAGTCTTTATTTAATTTTTTTGGCATAGCAATGATGTGACATCTCCTGCAAAATCATATGAATTAGCCCGCTTCCGTATCAACGATGGGGGCATAATGCAATCCCATAAGAGGCCGACGGTCTTCGTCGACTCGCGGGATGCGATATTTTGCTCATTGGCACCTGGATCATCCCTCCAGGATATGCACTGGTGGTCGCAGGATGGCCGCAGATCTATCTAGCACTGACGATAAAGACAGGCCCGAACAGGACATTGACTACCACTAGGGTGCATGGCGACGGTTGATGAAACCCTCATCCCAAGTCGTCACATCTCTCCCCCCTCACGATGACCACACAATGAACAAATCTTTCTTATTGACCACTCATCTCATCACATCATCAGTTTGCTGGCGCCAACTTGACACACTCGTCTGCCAACGTCCTCACCTCTTCCTCCTGGCTCGCCTCCTTTGCTGCTTGCACCCAGTTCCGCACTCCCAGACCGTTCGCCAGCCCCTTGGACCCGCTCAAAACCGTTCCAAGTGCCAGCAATCCCCTCGTCAAAACGCCAGCATCGCTCTGCTCTGTCAAGGTTCCGCGGATCAGCTCCAGTAGTGACCTCCTTTGCTGTGGCGACAACAGCTTCTCCTTGTGCACTAGTACGGAAAAGTTGACAAGCACTGTGGCAATCGCAATCTGCATGTTGCGATTGCTCTGACCAATTGACTTGTCTGAGATGTGATGCAGGAACTTGAGAATTTTGTCGGTGTGAGAGGAGAGGAGGCTGCGGCCATTGGCCGTCAGTGCCAGGTTCGCGATGGCGCGGACGCCCATCATCACGGTGTTCTCTGCCGGGGCCCCATCGGACGGTAGTGAAGATGAGATGGTGATGTCAACAAGGGAACCAGCTGTCGCGTCGCGATGTTGCGCTGCTGAAGGGTATTTTGCTGTGCATCGGAAGAGGTCCATAGCTGCCATCCTATCGCCGTAGGGCCACTGCGTGACGATTGAAATCACAAGATCTATCGTCTTGGGAGGCATGGGCTTACCCGACTCTAAGGCTTCCTGCAAACTTTGCAAAAGCTCCATCTGATCAGGGTTAAGAGCAGCATCCTTGCGCCCTGCAGAAATCATCGTCTTGTTCACGTCGGCAAGTTTCTTAAACATCCCTACATATATTGAGTTAGTGAGTTAGCGACAAAAGCCATGAATTTTGCGAAAACGCACCTTCGTATTTGGCAGCCGTGATGCCGACAAACTCCTTCTGAGGAACACGGCCCGACTTCGTCTCATCACCTGGGCGATACCGGTTCTCGGTCCCGTACGGATCAGGTCCCCCACTCGGACCAGACTGCTCTCCCAGTGTGGCGCCCTTGGTGTTTTCGACAATGAAATTTGTGACATTGTCCAGATATCCAAGCGGCAGCTCGTTGTCGTTCAAAAACTTTGTCGCAGCCTCAAAGGGGTTCTGGGACAAGTTGTAGGGGAGCTTCAAAGGTGGCTTACCCTCTTCGATATCAACGTCAAACACGTAGTCGTAAGATTTGCCGTTGTGCTCGACTTTCTTGCCGGTGCTCCCAACCGCATCAACAACTGTACCGACGTTAATCCACTGCTGCTGTCCGACTGACCACTGGTGTGCCGTGATCGATCCGTTCGACTCCGCAATCATCTGAACCTGGCCCTCCTTTGTACCAGACTTTGAGGTCAGGAACTCCGGGCCCGGAAGCTTCTCCTTATTGATGCCGCCAACCTGCTGCTGCGGAATGGAAGATGACTTGACGGATTCTTCAAACTCTTTGAGTGTGGCCTCGTCTGCCACGGCCTCGGACCGTCTGGTAAAGACGCGCGCGATACTGTCACTGGCTCCAGTGACAATATCTCCTGTCTCCGAGTTCACACCGACCGCCCAGACAGAAATCGCGGGGTGTGTGATGGTTTGCACGCACTCAGTTCCCTTCCAAATCCTTACAGTTCTGTCTTCTCCAGAACTGACAATCTCGCCCGTCGGAAGCCCAGCTAGCGAATAAACAAAGTTCTCATGGCCATGGAGCTCGGCGACCTGCTGGCCATCAAGCTTCCATAGCCTCAGAACGCCGTCGTTGCTGGCACTAGCAATGTCGGCACCGCTTGGGTGCCCCTTCGGTACTCGGCATAGCGCCCTCACGTAGTCCGGCGTATAAATAGTCGCGCTCGGTGCAATCTCGCCACCCGAATCCGCGTTCTTGAGGTTGAAAACCCTGATGTTCTTGTCCGCGCAGCCCGTGACCACCGTGCTCTCGTCGAAAGCAAGCACGCACCATACGGCCGCCTCGTGGCCCCCAAGGGTTGCTACCGTCTCCCATTTTGCCACGTTCCACACCCTTGCCTGGCTATCCCAGCCGCCAGATGCAAACCATGTACCGTCGGGGGAGACGTCCAGGGTGCACACGTTGTGAGAGTGACCGACGAGGAGCCTCTCTGCGTTATCGGATGATTGTGCTTGAGGAGATTTGACCTCGACGATCATGTCCTTGCCACCGGAAATGACAAAGCCATCAGGGTGATCTGAGCTTGGTGGGATAAAGGACAGCGAGTTGACATATTCTGAGCCACGGCTGAGGAGTGAACCGTCGAAAGAGGTGGGCGATTGCTCGCCCCGTCGCCAAATGCGGACGCTGCAGTCGCGGGATGTGGTGAGAGCGACATTGGGGGACGGAAATTTTACTGCGCGAACCTGCAGGCGATGGTCAGCTCAAAGACGAGGGTTTATCTAAGCACGTATTACAAACATCGGATTCGTGGCCGGTGAGCTGGGCCGACAGCTTGTAGTCTCCCATGACGTTAGGGAAGCTGAGGCAACGCTAGCGAGTGCAGACAGCGAACTGCAGAGTGAAAGATTAATGGAGAAGAGTTGCGCTGGAGAGGAGGTGCAGTTTATAACAAAAAACTGCAGGATGAGAAGATGAGTGGTGTTGCCTTGCCCATCGGGAATGGAGCAGGCAACTCCGTAGATGACGATGGAAGCTCGACACGGAGCTTCCTCAGCCACACGAGCCCCACCATTTCAGCCACACCCCTCTATATGTGGCAGTGCGACCCCGCTGTCGGTTCCAGCGCTGTTTCCAGCTCAGTTTGCCCCCTGCACCTTCCCTCCACGATCTGAAGCGCGTTTGCCAGGAAGGTGCAGCAAGCAGGGTCCGCGCTTTCCCTTTCATCTCCTTTGTTGATCGTGAGGGAACTTCACGGGTTCTCTGTTCTCCTCTCCCTTTTTCGTGGTCTGTTGTTTGTCTCGCCGCCTCAGCTCTTTCCTCCTGTCTATCCTTGGCGAGGGCAGAATTGCACGGCAGATCGCATATTCTTGCCTGTCTCTCTTTTGGTCGCGAATCCGGACCCTCGAAAAGTTGCCCCCCCTTTCAGCTTGCGATCCACGGTTTCTACCCTCACCACAATCTCTGCAAGTCACGGCCGAAGCTGCTCTCGACACGAATAACGACGATCACGACTGTAACGAATCTCATTGTTGTTCAACGCTGCCGAAAATACCCACGTCTACTATCACTGCGCATACTGCTACCGCGGCCCTGTCCAAGTATTGATTGCTGCTCTTTTCGCAAGACGAGCTCTCGGCATCACGAACCGCAAGATGGCTGCTGAGGCACCCAGACAATATGTGCCGCTCACGTGCCACGGACACTCTCGTCCTGTGCCACACATGGCCTTCTCTCACCTGGAAAAGGAAGAGACGTACTACATGATTTCCGCTTGCAAGGGTATGTGCTCATGCGCGCTGATCTTGTTTTTCTCAGCTAATTGAGGCAGACGGAAACCCTATGTTGCGAGATGGTCTCACCGGCGATTGGTAGGCACATATTGATCTTGACCATGTTTGCAGATTAGCTGACTCCAACCTCCAGGATCGGCACATTCATCGGTCATAAAGGCGCTGTTTGGCAAGCCAGGCTCAGCCCCGATGCTTCCAATGCTGCGTCAGCTTCGGCAGACTTTACTGCGTAAGGCACGGTTCTAATCTTTACTTGAAAGGTCGTGCTAACCCTCATTCGTAGCAAGATTTGGGATACCCATACCGGCGAGCTTCAATACACTCTGCAGCACGACCACATAGTGCGTGCCGTTGCATACCCTCCTGACAATTCCGACCTTGTCGCGACGGGCGGAATGGAGAAAAAGCTGCGAGTCTTTGATTTGACCGACCTCGGCCCTGCCGATCCTTCGAACCCCCGTGTCATTCCCGCTTCTTCAGGCTTCGAGATTGCCGAGGGCGTGCACACCGAAGCTATCAAGTTCATCAATTGGACCCGAGACCCCAATGTTGTTGTCACCGCATCTGGAAAGACGTTGCGCTGGTTGGACCTCCCCACAAGGTCGTGTATCAAGCAAGAGGTTCTTGAGGGCGAGATCAAGTCTTGCGAGGTGGTGTCTCTCGCACCTCAGTACTCCTCAAGGAGCGACATTGGCGGCGGAAAGCCTGTGCTTGCCGTTGCAGCTGGGAAGACAGCGTACTTTTGGGGCGGAGACCGCGCCATGGATGAGCTCAAACGCATCCAGATGAAGAACTCGATTGCCAGCGTGGCTCTTGACCTCAAGGGTCGCAAGCTGGTTGTTGGTGAGGAACCCGGAACTTGGGCCAAGGTGATTCGATACGACGACGAGGTGGAAATCGACGTCCACAAGGGTCACCATGGGCCCATCTGGTCCATCGCCTTCTCTCCCGATGGCAAGCTGTACGCCACAGGGTCCGAGGACGGGACGATCAAGATGTGGAAGAACTGTGAAGGTTACTACGGTCTCTGGAGAGGAGGGAGTGAGCGTGCTACCGGGGAGTAGAGAGACTCGGAAAGCGCTTCCTCTTTTGTTTCCGACGGCGGACCACCTCCACGCATGCGTTGCCTGACGCCACTGAGCAGCCGTGGTTCGGAGATGAGCCTTGCCCATAGTCAAAAGTCTGATACGGTTTTCAGTGAGGCCATCTCGCGCCAGCGGGACGCCTTCAAGGAACGTGCTCGGGCCCTTGCTCACGCCAGCTGAAAAGGCCGACTCTGCGTAAGAATGGCAGAGAAGCCGTGTTAAGGTCGCCCAGATATCATCAGCTTCAGTACAAGTCAGGAAGACTGGCGCAAAGTGGCATTACCCAGACGTGACCGCCAGATTTCGAAATGTTGTACAGCCATTTTTTTGCCAAACGACTCTTGCTTGCAAACGCGCAGTATGGGCTGTCGTTCAAACAGATGAAACTTTGTCTTTGTACGCAAACCTCACCCAATTGAACATTGTCGTTCATACATACCATGTCGACCGCGTATTGTTTTTGTCTCCCCCATTGCGTGTTCCGCCATGCACTTGTTATTTTCGCCTTCGTCAATGGATCTGCTGACGTCAGCCGCTGTCACAAAGCTAAATCAGCGGTCGAACGGAGATTTTACCTGGCCGCCGTAGAAGCGATAACAATGTGAGACTGTCCAAAGCTTGACTGCATGCGACCTGTACGAGGCCAGGTTGATTCATAATCGAGAACCCCCCGACGCCTGTTTTTGATGTGGATTGTTGGGCCACGTGTATCTAATTGGTGCTCTCATTCTCAAGAGGACGACAACGTTATGTGGACTATGTGGGGAGTTGATTGACGTCAATTACCAAGCTGGACTCCACGGAAGGTTAAATTCTGAGGCTTACATGGGGCTGTAGGTGGGATTAGAGAGGCGAGAGTGCCGAAAAGAACATTGACTTTGTCATAGACGCTTGTCTTGACGTTTTGGGGTGGAGATGAAGAGAGAGGGTCCATGATGGAGGCCTGACTATCGCTACAAATCTTGGTCAGTATTTTAATATCCAGTGTATATAAACAATGTCATTTCGCCCATCTTGCTTTCTTGGGCACTATCATCATTCTATTCCATTTTGCCTCTCAATCACGCAACTATTTTCATTCGAAACTCTTCAATCTCATCTCAGCCAATTTGAGGATCACCAGCCCACCACACCACCATGCGTTCTATCCAACAACTTTTTGACCTCTCCGGCAAGACCGCCGTGGTGACTGGCGGCACCCGCAGCTTGGGCCAAGCCATGGCCATCGGCCTTGCTGAGGCCGGCGCAGACATCATCTTGATCCAGGTTAGTACTGCATGTGTCTGCAGACAGACGAGCTTGTGCATGGAGAGCAGGGGATTGACACGCAAACAGCGCAACAACAACAACGATGAAACCAAGAAAATCATCGAGCGGCTCGGCCGCAAGGTTCATACCTTCATCTGTGATATGAACGACCGCAAAGCCCTCACAGACATCATTCCCGAGATCACAGCCTCACACCGCGTCGACATTCTTGTCAACGCCGCGGGTATCGTGAGGCGCAGCCCCTCGACGGAGCACTCCATTGAGGATTACGATGAGACCATGCAGACCAATGTCACGGCTTCTTGGCTGCTGTGTCAGGGCGTCGGCCGCTACTGGTTGAAGGAGGGCGTCAAGGGCAAGATTATCAATGTCTCCAGCGTGCTGGGCGCTATCGGCGCTGCGAACCATGCGCCGTACGCGATGAGCAAGGGAGCGATCGAGCTGATGACAAAGAGCCTGAGCAATGAGTGGGCGTCCAAGGGTATCAACGTGAACATTATCGCGCCAGGGTGAGTTGAGCTCTGGAACTGGCAAAGAGTGAGAGATTGGGCTGTGGCTAACACATCTTGGCAGCTATTGCGATACGGACATGAACGCTGATATCCGGGGCAAAGGTGACGAGGAGTTTAACAAGTCTGCGGGTGGTAGAATCCCTCAGGAGAGGTGGGGGAAAGCAGAGGACTTTAAGGGCCCGGCTGTGTTCTTGGCCAGTGAGGCGAGCGCTTACGTGAACGGCGAGTCTTTGGTGGTAAGTGTCTACTGTTTTGACATATCGTGGCTCTCGAGATTGCTAATAAATCGCCACAGGTGGATGGTGGTCTTCTTGGCCAATAGATGCTTCTCGACAGCAGATTAACCTAATGACATCCTTTTCCGCGGGTATTCGAGCCATACGCCCTCTGCTGTACCCATGTGATCAATGAGCAGGCTCATAATGTGCGCACCAACATCCCGGACTTGCCAACACTCTCTTCCAAAGTGTAAGAGCAGAGAATAGTAAGCCAACACGCCCAGGGCATCGGGATGTTGCGAAGACAGGAGAGAGGATAGCTTTGGATTCAGCATGATTGTCCAGGTAAAGCACATTTCGTGGTGATGCAATAGCTCCGTTGGACCACGCTCGCGCTGATGATAGACGTCAAGTCCGATCTGAATGAACCGGAGAGCATGCAGGCAGGCTTCTTTCTCCTCGTCATCCAGCCGGTGCGATTGTGTGATGAGGCGGCAGGCGTGGTCGCAGTCGTTGCCTGCCGGTTCACGATCTGTGAGATCCAGGCTGATGGTCATGACGTCCTTCAAGACCGAATTCATCAGAAAGGGTCTCGTCGCCTTGAAGATTGTGGCCACTCCGCGCTGAATGTCCAGACATCGCGCAAAACGCTCCGTGAAGCCCGCCAGCCCGCCAGGCCCTCGCTCCGCCATGGTATCAGCAAAGACATGGTGACCTAGAACTGCAGCAAATATCATGACGGGCACGCAGTTTTCTTGTGTAACCACTTTCTCTCTCTCATTGTAGACTGTCACCGCCCCCGTCTGCAGCTCGAACGCCAACTGTTGGTACTTTTCTGCCTTCGCGGGGCGGAGGTAGGCTAGGTGACGAGCCGAGTAGGCGAGGAGTTGGTGCAGCAAGTATGGTGCCTCCAGACCAAGCTCAACGCCTACAGACACTCGTCTTGGAGAGTTGTTGTTACCCACGGCGAGGCTAAAGAGGCTCGTGTCGACCATGAGATGGAGGAGGAGCTCTGCTTGATCCGTATTTACCATGTTCTGGCTCAGGTCACTGCTATTCTGAGCGCGGCTCCGGAGCGGAACTGGCAGGTCTGCGAGTGGATGAAACGTTGAGTCGAAAATTGGGGAAGCACTCGAGCTTGCCGAAACTTCCGGGGTTCCTGAGCTTGCCGTCTGAGGATATGGCTTGGGTAGAGTTGGCGGTGAGGTGTAGGTGCACGGCCGATCAGAGTTGATGCAGAGGCGGCACGCTGGGCGTCCTTCGTCGCACTAGCTTTACTTTAGAATGTATCGATCTAGGGGTATGTGGACTTGGCTGCGCTCACTTTGACATGGCGACGTTTGCTGTATGATTAAGTCAGCTCCTGTGTGCGTGCGGCATCTGCTCACGTCCTATCGGCCAGATAATTGACATGGGTTCCAAGACAGCTCACCATTCAACGCAACCGTTTCTGGACTTTTTGTGACTGCGACGAAGCATTCTTGTCGATGCGAATCTGTTCATGGGAGGAGGAATTCGGAGGTTTCAGCAGATGCAATCGCGACACAGTTTGAGCGGTTATCCCTGTTCTTTGCCGACCGTATATGGAGAATTGAACCCCTGAGGGCGATATTTTTACAGTTGGCAGACAACGCGTGACCCCGGGCGTGGCCTCGCAAGATTGCTCATGTCTATTCAGATGCAATACCAACAGCCATGCTGTAGCCGCCCACGGATCAGCTTGATAGCAGTACAACTCGAAGAGGCATGACTCTGCAATTCACCAGCTTGTGAAGCGCCACCAGCCTATACAATTGCAATATACTTTGTGCTGGAGACAAAGCGTATTTCCTAAGGATTTTTATCCCACCCTTTTTGTTTCTTTGTCAATGCAAACCTTTTGCCATGAAATGATCATGGCTCATAGCCTGATTGCCAAATCGAAATAGCATAGTGTGAGCAACGTGGCAGCAAGGACTCCTAGATGACCATTCTGAATTTAAGCTTGTTCCCCTTCACAATCTCGTTCTTCTTCGCCTCCAGCTCCTTAACGTTCCACTGTGCATTGACGAACCTTGCCTGCAACCAGTCTCTCCTCTCTCTTGCAAACCACGTCATCCAATGTGCTGGGAGTTCGACTGTGTCAGTCAGCAGCTCTATATGTGTCTTCGGAAGTTTGTTGCCCATGTCAGTTTTGATGGCACCTGGGTGCGCTGAAACCACGACGAGTCCCTGGTCTGCGTACTCGCCCGCAATATGCTCAGTTAGCCGGCAGATCGCGAACTTGGCTGTCTGATATCCACTTCCGCCCGGGCTAATGCCAACAGCGCCCATGCTTGACACATTAAGGATTGTTTTGAGGGTAGCGGATTTCAGGACCCAGGGCACAAAGTACCGGCTCAATAGGTACGTGCCACGAACGTTAACCTCCCAGTTCCTCCACCACTCTGTGGCATCCGTCTCCGCGAATGGCTTCTCCCATGTAGAAAGATAGCCCGCGTTGTTGATGAGCAGGTCCACGACCCCAAATTGTTTGCCGACCTGCTCTGCGAAACACGCAACGCCGGGCTCAGAGGTGACATCCAAGGAAGCGGTGATGACCATAGGTGCTGCTGCGCGGCCTGCGTTCTTAGCAGCGGACTTGACAGCCTCTGCCAAGTCGGAAAGGTCGGAGCGTGCCGTCAGAGCGATGTTACTAGCTCCAGCTTGCGCGAAAGCGATGGCCGCGGCGCGGCCGACGCCCTTGGATGCACCAGTTATGACGACCGTCTTGCCGGACAGGTCGTTCTTGCAGGGATCGATGTCTGCATATGTGTCGCTGTGCTTTGCCTTGATAAAGTCGACAGTAGGCCAGAGATTTGTCTGGCGGATTTCTGCCGACATAGCTGCTCCGCTTGAAAGGTAAATGTAGGGGGAAGAAACCGTATATCAGTGTCGACTTAGGTTATCCGGCTAATGAGCTGGCTCAGGAGACAGAAAGTTCGAACGTTCGTCTGATACTCGCAAAGAACTGCGGATTACTGTCTTTATACTCTATAGCGCCCCATTTCTCAATATGCATAATGCCTTATCATACGTGTTTCTACCTCCGCCAGCCCTTGCTGATATCACACCAGAGGAGGTTTCAGGGGCCTCTGCAGCTACAAGTACAATATCTTGGCTATGGAGCAGCTTAGGATGCAAGTCAATAGGCTGGAACTCGGTCAAACTGTAGCAAACATAAACGAACACAATGGATTCGGGCCGGAGTTAAGGATTTAAGCTTGCGGAGTTAAGGATTTAAGCTTTAGAGGTACTCGCTGAAGAGGATGACCTTGTTCTTCCTAAGGTAAATAAATACGCATTCTAAGCAGGCATATTGATTCGAAAACAAATTACGTTGAACTGCTCTAGCAATAAAAGGGACTCGCTAGGCCACATGCCGTCGTCGCAGTACAACCAGCGAGTACTGGCTGTTGTATGCTTTTTCTGATGCTTTGTCTTTACCCTTAGGGGAACCCTGTGTACCTCCCCTCTTAGTATACGATTTAGCGTCATGCATTTTTCTTGGGGAAAAAAAGTTTCGAATCCTAGAATGACTTCTCCTACCAAAGTGGCATGTATATGTGCACTGGGCAAGAATACGACAATCGATTCCGTCGCAATAAATAGGATCTTCAACGAAGACTAACTAGTCCCTCACATCACCTGTTTTGTTACACTTCACTCAATGCAATCGTCTGCCGACGTTACCCAGGTTTCGTGAGCTCATATACTTATGTAACACGCGTGTTCGTCTTGGACGTTCGGTTCCATGATCAGCACCCCACCGCGAGGCCCGCAAATTATAGGCGGCTGCGCCTCTACAACCATGCCTCATCGAGACGAACACAGCTTACAATTGGCCAGACGCTTTACGCGTGTTACGACTTTTCTTCAAAGCAGACGTTCGTTGTTGAAGAGAATACAAGCAAGTGTTCCTGAATCGCTGGGCGAACATAAAATGCCGGGTTGCTGCTTTCTTTCGCTGTCTCTCAGATTGTCTGATATCTTGATGTGCGTTGCAGTCACTCCACGCCCCTTACATTAAATCGTTCACGGCATCGATTTATGTGGTATAATCTATTCCATTATCCGGCCAATATACTCCCGATATAATGCCACAGCTTCAGCCGTTCAAGGGCAATTACTACCTCTGGAAATATCTACCTAGCCTTGTCCTTGGCGTAGTGTTCTTGGGCATCTTCACTATCCTTACCACAGCACACCTGTGGAGGCTTTTGAGAACAAAGCAAAAGCTCTGTTGGTGCTTCATCATAGGAGGCATATGTACGTACCTCAATACTTGCCGCCCTCATCATCCCACTGCAAACCCGTTCTGATCATTGACTGTGCCTAGTCGAGATTCTTGGCTTTGGCCTACGAGTCTACTGCCGCTACGACACGGGAAACTTGTCCACCTTCGTTCTCTCATCGTCTTTCCTCGTCCTCGCCCCTGTCTTCTTCTCTGCTACGCTATACATGGTCTATACCCGAATCGTCCGCGTCACCCAACGCGAAGACTGCTCGCTCATCACCTCGCGCTGGTCCAGTCGGATCTTCATCCTCGCCGATATTATCGTTCTCAATATCCAAGCGAATGCCGGCGGCCTGACGGCTTCGCAGACTCCGATCGTGGCGAAGGTGGGGCAGTGGATGTTGGTCGCTGGCTTACTGTTACACATGCTCCTGTTTGTCGGGTTTCTGTTCCTATGCGCAACATTTGATAGGAGGTTTGAACGGTATCCGCAGAGAGCCGCGATCGAGATTCCCTGGAAAAAGTCATTGAGAATGCTTTACATGACTTCGGCATGCATCATGGCGCGTAATATTTTTCGAACGGTTGAGTATTGTTTGGGCAACGACGGATACCTCCTCGCAAATGAGTGGCCGCTATTCGTCTTTGACTCATCGCTTATGGTTGTTGCCATGATCATCTTCTTTATCTGGTACCCTGACGAGCTGCGGGACAAAGCAGAATCGTTTGAGCTGAGGTCGAGGTCAGACAGTGCGTCGGGGATGAGGTAAAGCGCTGGCAATCTTGAAGCGATCCATTTTCACAGGATTGGCTGAAGGAACAAAGTTGAGCTGACCGAGGTTTGGTTTAGGTTCACATAACCCAGATCTGGATAAGCTTGCGGCGGTCAGCCATCCGGTCTTGTCTAAGATTGTGCTACCTTCACCTGCAACCAGACGAAAAGAAATCCGTGCAATGCTGACAGTCTTTTCTGGTGCTGCCATGCCTGACGATGCCCGACTTGGAGGAAAGATCTTAAGAGGACAGAGTGATTTGCCATGTTTCATGTTACATTGTTCGGGTACAACAGAAAGAGCAGACCACGTTTTGTGGGTGGCTCGGTGCTCCTGAAAGCGTCTTGGTTTTACTCGATATACAATAAGAAAATTTCATTCTTAAGGCGCCTTCCCGACCGCCCAGTAACGCAAATAAACCACGCAAGTCGCAAATACTCGTTAATGCACTGCTTGTCGCTAAGTGCCTGACTTTCTGTCCGTATCTGAAGTCTGCTGCCGAAGGGCTGACCAATCTCAAGCCGAGAATGGCAGCAGACGCGAAGATTGTCGATAATAGCAGTGCGCCTTTTTCAAAGACGATGGGCAAAGGTAATACGACAAATCCTGGAAAGATAATCAATACGTACTCCCTTGCTTCCAATTAAAAATCAGGCGAGGCGCAGCTAAACGACGCGTCGAACAATGTCCTCTCAAATCCAGGGACCACGGACCACATGTGGTGAGCCCATGTCTCACTCCTTAAGGGCGGCCGCGTCACTGGCCTACCAGGGGGGAGCCGCCACCTAACCGCCTTCATCTTGATCAAATTTTAAATTGGGCTGAGGTGCTGCAGCCCGCGGGCGGGTGAATGAGCTGTCCGCTATCTGGCTGGATACCCATAGCCCTGGTTTCGAATCCATGTCTTAGATCATGCAGGGTGGTCCCGCTGGACTGTGAAGAACCCGACACTTTGGTTACCCTCAAGATGCACTCCCATCTTGTACTACCGTAGTTTGTAACCCACCGCCGTTACCACACGTGGTTGAGGGCGACCCGTTCCTTTGGGATCGTCTGCTAGTTGATTGTTGTGTCGCTGGCTGAATGGTCGATTATTTTGGAAACCCCAAAGATACTTGCATGTGATACTGTTGCGGAACTTGGGTGGTTTGACTGTTTCTTCTAAATTCTCGGTATCTCAACCCCCAGTACGCATTTGCACCAGGGGATGGATGTGTTTTGGTAATTTGATCCCCAATCAGTTGCGCAGATGATGGAATAATGCATCCCTCAACAGAAGCTTTTGCGTCAATTCTTTGCGGAAACTTCATATTGTACAGAAGTCTGGCACGATCATCATGCAATATTCTGCACTAGGGAAATACCTACCTGATATCATCCCGACACAGGTGCTCTGCGGGTGTTTCCTAGCCTGAGTCCTATGCCATGAAGGGCAACACGCAGAGTGGAACATAGGCACAATACTCTCACCATGTGTTTGAGGCTGATCGAGACCGCCGAGTGATTCACACTGCCTTTTTCCTAGGCGTTGACGGGCAATGAGATTGGCTAGTGATGGAAATTTTGTGGGCGCCTTTCGACCCATCTCTGAGACTATGAACGGGGAGTGAAGTAAGTTATGGGGCAGGACCGCTCTAGACTTTCTTTTCACTGCCTTATGTGTGGAATCTGACTGTACGTTGCCTCAAAAAAAGCAAGATGAGAGACTTTGACCACAACACAAGCGTCTTTCTTAGCAATGAGCCTCGTAGCGGTCAAGGAGGTGTGGCGCCTACACTGCTGACAATATCGTAAGGTGACAATATATTGTATGCGTCAATGTCTCAGGGCTTAAGTCTACCAGCGGCTGAGTTCAGCCTTACTATCAGCTCAGATCATATCTAGGCGCGAAGCATGCGTCACTCCTGACGGAACCAGCTTTGCACTACACGATCAAAGGAGCTGGTATCATAGGGCAATAGGCCCTTGAACGAAGGACTGTTTGGCTGCCAGGGAAAGGGCAATAATCCTCAGTCAAACACCACGCCAACTCATTTCGCCCGCTCCGCTGATGGCCGTACAAGTTTTCCCTCTTGGTGGGCCATTAACCTGTATATATTCCGATTCGGTGGCATCCAAGAATCCTGAATGCTGCATTGTTACATGTTCATTCCTTATTTGTTTCTTTTACTTACACAGTCCTCCCCCCAGTCGTGTTTTCTGACATGGCTGATGAAAACTCCAAGATGAATGACTTGAACGGTGAAAACGAGATGGTTGAGAAAATCAACAGTCAGCCTCCCACCTCGCCGCAGGCTGAAATAACCGCCGCTGCCACTGAAATCCGCCTTGTCCCAAAGGCAGTCTTGTCGAGTACGGCGCGTCGTCAGCATGCTCCCGCTCCAAGTGTTTCTCTTAACTCTGCAGACCCGACTCTTTGCAGCCTTTCATCACATTTGTCACCAATGACACGGACAACACTAACATCAACGGAATCGCAAACGTTGTTGAAGGCACCAGTCCCATCCGGAACACCAACATTGCTCGGAACACCAGCATCACCAGCGTCGCCGGCATCGCCGGCATCAAGAAGTATTGCGAGTCTAAAGACCAAAGAATTCAGAGTCTCCAGCCCCAAAGACCTCGACTCCAAAGTTTCATTCTATTCGCCTGAGCGAAAGCCTCTGAAAATCAACTTTTTCTATGCCACTTTCGTCTTTTTTCTCTCATTCGGACTCATTGGCGCCCTCATTACTGGTTACGTTGTCGGAATCACAGTCTTTGATATGGACATCACCACCGTCGGGCTCTATGGCACCGTACTCGTCTCGGCGTATTTGGTCCAGCTTGCCTGCGCAATCTACAACCGTTTCGATGTGAACCGTATTGTTCTCAATCACACGAAGAAGACCGCTTCGTCCACTACGGATGTGGAGCTGGGCTTGCAAGACCAGCCATCGCAAACGAACCTCCTCAATCCCGGTGCCGAATGCTCCATTGCCGTCGTCGGATATCGAGAGGACGAGGACTCTTGGAGGCATTGCCTCCGGAGCTTGCAGAAGCAAACGCTTCGCCCCAAGGCCATTGTCGGCGTTGTAGATGGCAACGAACAGCCCGATCTCGATATGGCTCAGGCGTTTGTCGAGGAATTTGCCCCCAACAAAGCACCTCTGATCCATCTGCCCCTCCTACTCTCCGATCTTCATCGGGATACCTACTTTCGAACCGTCCCCGCTGATGACCGCTTATTCCCTCTCAAGTGGTGGCACAGCTTTGTCGGAAAGCATCGACCTGGTCATTTGGATGCCATCAAGGCCGCCCGTCAGGCCGTCATCAACCAGGTCCTGGAGTGGGAAGAAGAGTGGAACATTAGCAGCAACGAAGCTGTCATCTTCAGTCAGCCGCACGGCCACAAACGCACGGCGATGTACACTGCTTTTGTCATGAATTTGTATGTCTTCAAAACCCGCGATGGTATTTTCACGACCGATTCCGACACTCTGGTCAAGGCCGATGCTCTCGATGAGATGCTCACTTTGCTCCGTTCCTCTGACGGTATTGGTGGCGTCACTGCCGATGTCAAGATATGGAATCGCAGCGAGTCATTTCTCACCCGGCTCTGTTCCGCCCGCTACTGGTTCGCCTTCAATGTTGAGCGAGCTTGCCAATCTTTCTGGCGCTGCGTTGGGTGTCTGTCCGGTCCCATGAGTATGTACCGTTCCTCCGATCTGGAGACCATCCTTGGCCCCTGGAACCTTCAGGTCTTTGGCGGCAAGCAGACGACCTTTGGCGACGATCGCCATCTCTCCAACCAGCTTCTGGCTCACGGTCTGCATACTCGGTACACGCACCGCACTTGGTGCGACAGCGAATCGCCCAAACTCTATGTTCGATGGATTGCTCAGCAAACTCGATGGAGCAAATCCTTTTTCCGCGAAGCCTTCTGGTTTCCCGCCAGCTTCGCCTACCAATCTCCATGGATGCTGTTCGAGGTTACCATCCAAGCTATTTACCCATTTCTCGTGGTTGCCACCGTTTTACTTTTTCTCTACGACCCCAGCGGTAACCCGTGGCGGCCCTTGATCTGGCTTGGCGCCATGTTCAGTGTTGCGTTCTTCAAGACTTTCCTCGCGGTTCTTATCAGCTGGGACCCCTGGCTGCTGCTCTTCAGCCTGTACGGCTTCATCTACTTCTTTGGACTGTTGCCCTCCAAACTCTACGCGCTGTTGACGATGAACCAGACCTCATGGGGTACTTCTGCTCGTTCATCAACCGAGCGCAAAATTGGTCAATCGTTTTTGGGGCGGTCCTTTCAGGTAGTCCACCTGATAGTGTGGTATAGCGCCATCTTCGTCGGTCTGGGCTTTTTCCTTGTCAGATTATTCCAGCACCCCCTCTACTTCCTCGTCGCCATCGCTGCTTCCTTTCCTTCTGTCTTCCTATACTGGTATCCTAGCTTTTCTAAGTTGACGAAAGTTCTTACTTTTGGTTGGTTGAGGAGGCGGAAAGCCCACGCCGACGACACGACACAGGCGAGAACGCCAAACGAACAAAGAAATATGAGCGATGCGTCATCAACTGAAGTACAACTCAAGGCAGAAAAGGAGAAGAGAGCGTCAATGCTTGAAGCCGCATCATCCCATGTTGACCGCTCTAGGCCTCAGGAACGAGTCTAGAAGTCTTTGGGGTTTGATAAAGTGAGATTTCCTTGCGTATATTATCACTTAATCCTAATGTTTATTTCATATCATTTAATAGACTGAGTATCAGGAAATATTGGTTGTCCGCTTGCCTATTAAAAAAAAAGACCTGGTTCGTACATATGCTTCAATGGCAAAGGCGAAAGAAAACTTGTCTTGGTCGAAGGCCACGAAATCCAATCTAAGGTTTGGCGAAATCTGGATCCGATGTCCGACGTTCAAGATGCTGCTCTTGCAATGCGAACTAAGCGAAGAGGGGATAGTCTATTGACCCCTAAGCAGGCGAAACTAAAACCTGGGCTCGGCCGCCAGTCTAGTACAAGGGAACTTGAAAGGAGTGATTGTTGAAGGAAGCACCGTGCCATGCGGCTCAATATAAGCGTTACTCGGGTGCAATAAGTGTATGGCTTGAAGTCGCAGAAAGTTGACATATCTCCCTCTCTTCGGCATAAGCTCCTGACTAACACTCAACTGCGTTCACCCTAAGACATATCCAAAAGTTACTTTCTGGTATGCTCCGCGCTGGCAGATCTGAGGCTGCGCAAGTAGCGGTCGATCTCCCGGAAGATCACCTGTATACTGTACTCATGATCGACCCCTTTTGGAGCGAAACCTTATTCCATTATACAATGATATCGGCAAGTTCCGTACGCACAGGACAGAGCTATGGTGGCAGTTGAACCTTCGCAGGCTCTATAAGATGAGACGAGGTGTCTCATATCACCGATGCTGAACCCTGACTCTTACACATTTTAATCTCAAGTCAGATCACACTATTTACACTGCTTCGTCAATCACTTTGATAGACTCCATCTTCAAGCCTCTGTGCTCTTATCACCAATCATTTACTCTTTACAGACACTTACAGTAAGTAAACTCATCTAAACCAATCCGTCATGTATCAACCATGTGTATGATGAACACACATACTGACAGCCTCGCAGAGAATGGTCATCTTTGCCCCTGTTGGCTCTTTCGTCAACTTGATGCGGGGGATAACTTTGAGCTGCGGCACTTTGGTTGGCCAGTTTTTCCCTCGCGACTCAGAGGATATCGACGACGAGCCCGTGCTTGCTGTTGATGACATTCTTGTTACCCTCCTCGGGGAGCCAGTTATCCTCGATAAGCCTTTGACTGTCGATAATCCCAAGGTCGTCAATGAGCCTGTGGACGTCGATGAAAAAGTCCCTGCCATTGTCCCCGAACGACAGGTTATGTCTTCCAAGCCCCCGGCCAGCCATCCTGCCGCGTGCAGGCTCTGCACCGTCTTGGACAAGCTCCTCAAGGACTGCCCAGAGGACGAGGAAGAGGACAGTAAAACTCCTGCTAAACCTCCCACCAGCCGTGGTGGTTGTCTGCACCGCAGGAGGAGAAGGCCTGTACAACGAGTTGTGCCCAAGCCGGAGCCGGATTTTATGGACCAGATGGCGGTGTTTTGGGAGGAGGTTGTGAATCGAGAGTAAAGAGCAGAAGGAGGGCGCTGGTCACTCAAGACCATCAGTGGGAACAGGACCGGGTAATTTAGGTTTCAAAGAAAGCAACGAAATGCAATTGATTGTACAATATGTTTTGCTGTGGGGGTCGATTTGTGTGGCGTTGTCGATGGTGATGACCTGGGGCGTGTTCATCTCGTCTTCAAATTTCTTGGGTAGTTCTTTGGCGCATTAATCAGAATGAAGTTTACAAACTCACAAACTTATGTTCTGCCTTGCCATCAGTGAGCCGACAGAATGTGACCCTCAAGGACGTATGCATCGCTACTATCATTGGGGTTTTCAGCCGTTTTCCTCAGTCCACCCTGGCGTAGGCGTTTAGTTCAGGCTAGATTTCCATGAATTCTTCGCAGAGTGAGGCATTCTCGATCAACAGCAACACTGTAAATGGAAATGATTCCGCAACTACAAAGCATCCCAGTTTATGTACCTGTTGTCAACGAAACAGCAATTTCACTCCGTTGTCACCATTCATCACATTTCTGTGAGCAATGTCCTACTCATGTGCTGTCAAACACTCGATCAAGTACTCCCTCAAAGCGTCGTTCACTTCGAGCCGCAGCAGCTCGCTGAGCTTTCGCCCCACGCTCATCTTCTCATTCTTCAGTATGGCCCAAATCGCATCCTTGAGGTCGTACGCGATCTGAGCATCCCTGATCACAGGCTCTGCTGCATCAGCGACGTTGTTGGGTTGCTCTTCAAGTTCGAACTCGATCTTGGCGGATTTGCTGACGGGGAGCCTTCCAATGTAGAAGTGTATACCATTGTGGGCGTTCTCAAATGACAAGTTTGAAGTTTTGTCGCCGAGAGTTAGTTTCACTTTCTTTGCGGCGATGCCGCCTTTGACAGACACGGTCCAAGAGCGCTCAGAAGTTTCGGCATGTAGAGCAACCAAAGCGGCACCAATACTTAGAGTAGCATCATCCTGCGACCAGGTCAAGGGGAAGCGGCGATAGATCCCACCTGAGCTCACTCTCGGTTCGGCCTCAATGAGTTCGACTATTTCCGTCTTTCTATCTGCACCCACACAAACAATGACTTCGAATCCCTCCGGGCTTGCCGTGGAGTTCCCAGGGTGGTGCGTCGAATCTAGAGCGAGTATAGCACCAGGCTTCATAAACACGGGCATTTGACCCAGTGGTCGGCTGAGTGAGAGCTTCCGATTGCCGTCGTACTTCAAGTTGGTAAAGTAGTCAACCCAATTGCCAGAAGGTAGCCAGCCTTCCACCTTTCCAAGACGAGCTTTCGGGTCCTGTGGCTCGGTTATCGGGATGACAAGAAGCTCCGATCCGAAAAGAAATTGGTTCTTGAACTCATAGGCCTCGTCAACGTCGTGGTCCCAGTATAAGGGTTGTACAAGCGGAGTGCCTTCCTCGCTGGCCTTCACATTCATGGAATACAGATACGGGACCAGCCTGTGACGGAAGTTCATCCATTGCTTGATGACTTGACCAGCCTCGCCAGGAATTTTCCACGGTTCTTTTGTGACCCAGTGGTTCTTTGTCGAGTGAAGTCTCATTACGGGCGACAGAACGCCAAGTTGCACCCAGCGCGTCATGAGATCATCATCTCGAATTCCAAACTGATGACCGCCTATGTCGTGACTCCACCAGCCATACCCAATATTTGAGGCGGTAGCCGTGAATTCGGGCTGGAACTGCAGAGAAGCCCAGGTTGTGACGGTGTCACCAGAGAATCCGACAGGGTAGCGATGGGATCCAGGGCCACCAAACCGCGAAAACAAAAGTGGCGCTTCGAGATTGCCGCGCTTGAGGGAGTGCAGGTGATGGAAGTGATTCAGCACCCAAAGCGGATCTACATTTCTCAGCTTGGAGGTGTTGCCCTGCTGCCAGTCGATCCACCAGAAATCAACGCCTTCGTCTTCGCGCTTCTTGAGGACAATGTCAAAGTATGCCTTGAGATACTGCTTGCTGGTGCTATCAAACGGAATGCCGTCACTAGTCTTGGGATCTTTGCCCATGAATTTCGCGACTTCCTTGAACATGTCTTCGTAAGGAGCGATGCCGTCAGCTGGATGATCATTCAGCGAGGTTTTAAGATTTCGCTTGTGCAACTCGCCCAGGAATTGAGCAGGATCAGGGAAAAGCTTCTTGTTCCAGGTGTACCCTGTCCACCCCGAGCGTCCAGCATCCTTGACCACTTTCTCATGAACAAGATGCCAGTCCATGTCAATCACTGACACAGAGAGTGGAATCCCCTCCCTTTTGAACGTGTCCATTAGGTCAAGATATGAGTCGGCCGTGTACTCAAAGTAGCGACTCCACCAATTGCCAAGGGCAAATCTCGGAAGTAGGGGTGTTGGGCCAGAGATTGCGTAAAAGTCTT
This sequence comes from Parasarocladium wereldwijsianum, assembly GCA_036250105.1. Lineage (NCBI taxonomy): Eukaryota > Fungi > Ascomycota > Sordariomycetes > Hypocreales > Sarocladiaceae > Parasarocladium > Parasarocladium wereldwijsianum. Next base: position 42,168 of record JAXOUE010000021.1, on the reverse strand, counting down.
TCAACGCGTCGCGATAGTCATGGCCGTAGGCGAAGAGGTAGCAGTCTTTTCGGTCGTTGCCAGGCTTCCGGGACGCGACAAAGCCCTTCTCAAAGACCATTGATTTGGAGTCATCTAGCAGCGTCGATCCCCTGCGTGACATGATTCCGGGCTCTAGCACAATATCTTGGCCGGTCTCGCGATGTCTCTTCCCATCGACAAGATCCAGAGTACGATAGGTGCCTTTTAGATTCTGGTCTTCGCTGTCTCCCCAATGCCACATGTCGTAGCCAAAGACGTTTGCTGTGAGGCCATCCTTTTTGAATTCTTGTTTGTTATACTTTAGATGCAGTCGTTTTGTTTTGACCTCGACCCAGTCACTTCCATCCTTGAGCTCAAAGTCGGGTGTTTTGCTCGCTTCGCGGCGATAGGCAAACGAGGAGGGACGGTCCTCAAAATCACCGTCAGGAGCCCATTCCAGGCGAATGATGCCTTCAGCCAGGACGGTCAATCTCCATTTATCGTGCTTGTCGCCACCGATGATACCGTGGTTGACACGACTCACGAAGACCGAAGCTGCAACTGCCAGGCCTCTAGGCTCTGCGGCATCGCACCGAACCCGCATATCAATGGTAAAAGGGTTGCAGAACCCAGGACGAGCTACCGTATCGACTGAGAGGCTTCGAACCAAAGAGCTGATTCTGCTTCTCGGGCAATCGTACAAACAAAGACCTCTCCGACGCGTTGTTCACTTGATATCGAGTGCATTTGGTGTGTCTTTACGCAGCTTTAGACTGCACTACCCCGCATGATCGCTGACGGACGCCAGCCGAAGATGCAGGAGTGCATGTACGCATCATTTCAGCTGACCTGAACGTCGTAGCGCGGATCTTGAAGGGGGGAGGGCAATAGTGTGACTCTGCGTGGCAGTGCCAGGCCAATGCCGAGACACTTCCCACGTGACTTGCCTGGCTACCTGGACCCTGAGCTGAAAGTCGATGCCCAACCGAGACTATTTTCGGTTGACTCACACGAGATGGGATTGAAAAAAGCGCGAAATGCAAAAATGCAGTGTAGAACTCGTGTCACAATCCCAAATTCAACATAAGAACAACAATACCACTGACAAGATGCATCACGAGTGCTGTAATCAGCTACCGGGTAGTACGATTGTGCGGATTATTGTTTGGCCGGCTCCGGGACTGCCTGCTGCCTCCATCGCCCTGTTCACCTCTGGTATGTAAAGAAAGATGGTAGGTAATCTGACATTGTACATCATTCAGTTACTTGGTTGTCTATGATCCTTTCCGAGCTTTCGGAAGGATTAACCGCAGCCGCCCAACATGATCCCTCTTCGGGTGTCCCGAGCGAGCCAATGACGGGAGAAGTCATCTTTTCGCAGCTTCATCCTGGACCCTCTTTCACGGTTCGATCCACCCAACGCGTAACGCTGCGCACAGTCCACGATGTGCACGCGTGCATGTACGGTGGTGCATGTGCCTTCTGCATTTCTCCTGAGTTCACGCATATCCACTATCTCGTGACGCCAGCCAACTGACCTTGTCGTCGTATCAGAAGTTCTTATTCTTCGTGAAAATGCTGGCCCGACGCACCTGGTCAGGAACCAAAGCACCTGCATGCATCCCTTCCTCGTTTTCGTGTCCCAGGGCTGAGCGCTAATGTCTCCCCCTTGTGGCAGAAGGCATGGTGGCGAAGCACAAAAACGAAGCAAAAAACGAAGAAAAAAAGCCATGACCAATCAATGTGTTATGGTCGTCTTGACTGGTTTCTGAGACGATCATTTCGTCCAGAAACCCACACAAATCGATCAGTTTCCTGCTCAGCGTTACGCTAGAAGCCCGGCTGGCCGCCGTCGGACCTCACGCTAACCCCTGGTGCCGTTGATGACCCCCGTCCGTACCTGGCCCCCTTTCCTGGAAAGGCAAGGGTGTTTGGGAGGTGGGCTAAGACGTTGATGGGGGGGCCTCTTCAAGTCTAGAATCCCGAAAGGCCGAAAAAGAGTCAGAGGAGGTCCCCTGCACTGGGACACGACGCTCGTTGATTCGACTGAAGGCAACCAAGTCCTAGACGGCCCGGGCCCACTCGGCGGCGTACGCGAAAGGCCAAGCTGAAGCTTGCTGTCAATGCCACTCGTACCCTGTTTGTGGCTTGGGAAATTACTAGCAGCTGGACTATTGGCTGCCAGCTTACACGGGCGGCATGACAGGCCCAGGCAAAGGGGCCAACGGGAGAGCTCAGGTGGTCTTGGTATCGATCGTGGTTATAAAGGCTGGGCAGCCGTTGCTCGCGCGCGTCATGACAAACAAGAGGCATTGTTAACCAACCTACTCTTCAATATCTGCTTCATCGCAACGCCTTGTGTGTCTTACGCACGTCCATTCGCTACCCCTACATCGAATCTCTCGACAAAATGCTCTTCACCAACACTATCGTGGCGGCTTTCGCCATCCTCAGCCCCCTCGTATCCGCCTCGAAGCCGCCAGCGTACACAAACTTCACACGGGTATGGAGTGACGGTTTCACCGGCACAAAGGGTCTCCCCAGCATCAACAGATGGAACATCATCTCGACCGAGACCCCCTTCAACAACGAGTGGCAGACCTACACCTCCAGCACCAAGAACGTCTACGTTACCGGTGGCTCCACCGGCAAGCTGCAGCTCATCCCCCGTGGCGACAAGACTGCCGTCCGCGGCTGGACCAGTGGACGTCTCGAGTCAAAGTACACCTTCACCCCGACTCCCGGCAAGATCACTCGTTTCGAGAGCATGCTGCGCATTGCTGGTGCGCCCCGCAGCCAGAAGCAGGGCATCTGGCCTGCGTTCTGGCTCAACGGCCAGTCCTACCGCACTGGCACCAAGTGGCCTGCTTCGGGCGAGATCGACATTTTTGAGAACGTTAACGGAGACGGCCAGTGCGTCGGTGTCGTGCACTGCGACAAAGCGCCCGGTGGTGTCTGCAACGAGCCCATCGGTATTGCGGCTCGCACTACCATCGACGGTCACGCGTTCTCTACGTGGAGGGTGTAAGTCCCCCCCCCCCCTCCAGAGCCTTCATACGAATCGAAACTGACTAGGTTTAGTGACTTTGACCTCCGCAAGACTGGCTGGAAGGACCAGACCATCACATGGTTCAAGGACGATGTCAAGTTCCACCAGATCTCTGGCAAGCTGCTCAACAGCGAGAAGATCTGGAAGACTCTTGCTGCTCAGCCTCTCTACGTGATCCTGAACGTTGCTGTCGGCGGCGACTTCGTATGTCTTTCCTCTTCGCCCCTTGTGACTCGTATCGACTTTTCACTAACATATTTCAGCCCGGAGCTCCCAATTCCAAGACCGTCGGCGGTGCCGGCAACATGATGGAGGTTTCCTACGTTGCCCACTATGTCTCCAAATAAGCTTTGTAGCTCTACTCCTTGTTACATGACTGGACTCTTGTTCTGGACATTTTCTTTTTAGATGGCAAGCCTGTGCATATTTGCGTACTTCGAATTGGCAAAAGTAAATAGCATCAAATATCGTATTAAGCCCTGGATCAAAAGATGGACTGGGCATGATGTTGCCGCATCACACCGATGGAGTCGTAACGTTTGTATCAAGTGGGGGATCTGCAGGATCAGCGGGAAATCGCCGATTTGGTGGGGATGGGGGAAGCGTGTAAGTCTCGACCACTACCGTGAGCATGAGTTCGTAGGGGACAGCCGTGCTTTGCTAAGATATAGATGATCGGAAATCCAGTTGAAGGGTCATGCAGAGGCAGTCGATGACTATGCTCCATGGTTGAGCTCATTAGAACCAGACAGCCACTGAAGTACAATCTACGCGTGGGACGATTGATTTGAAAATTGGAAAAAAGCAGAGACTTTTGCGAAAATACGAATGAGCATAATAAGACAGTATCATGATCAGAAAGCCCTCAGCAAGATCGTAAAGACGAATTCCTCGGTCTTCACCAGCAAGTCCTCCCTCACAGCAGGCCCGCAAGCCCCCGTTCCCACCCCTGCGACCTTCTTGTCCAGCCTCACTAGTGTTGCGTCCTCCTCGACCAAGTCCCGCGGATGCTTCGCCTGCTCAATCACCTTGTCGCTGTGCTTCTTTGCCACAAAGTTGAAAAGTGCACGATATTCGGAACCAGGTTCTCGTGAGTTTGCGCGGATACCACGGCCCGGGAGCAGGGAACTGGTGAACATCGCCTCGCGTGTGTCCGTATGGTTTCCATACTCTTGCGGCACATCATAGGGTGTGTAGAGATCTTTCACAGAAGAAGAGAAGACGTCCACACGCTGGGCGGACTTCTTATCAGGGTAGGATTCATGGGGTCCTCGGCCAAGATACTTTACTAGATCGAGTTTGGGAGAGGCATGGACGTCAAGACCGATGCGGGGGATGTGTGCCGGCTTTGAGCCCCTCGGCCTACCGGAGACAGTAATCTCCAGTCGGCCGGATGGAAGGATGAGGTATTCTGTACGGCAGTCGTAGCCCCATGCCAGTACAGGGGGCGAGATGTATGTTTCGCTAGTGATCTTCACGACGCCTGTGTCGGTATTCTGGTCGATATTAAAAGAACGCAATTGAGAGGTGAGGGCGTCGACGCCAAAACGCTGCCAGTAGGGCCAGGCGTTGGGACGGTCGTTGTCTGTAGGCGGGCGGCAGAAAGCAGGGAGGATGGCAGCATGTGTTGCCGGGGAGGGAGAGAGGAGGAGAAGGGAATCATGAGTCCAGTGGGTGAGATGGCCTACAGCACTGTCAAATTGAAAGGTGAAGTTGGGCCCGGCGATAAAGTGATCGGTGCCGGATTGTGAGAGCTCCGGGGATGGATAGTGAAGGCCGATTCGATCCGGAATGATATGTGGCCAATTGGGGCCACGAGCCTGGTGTTGAAACCAAGAAACTTCGTGCCCAGCGTTTGCCCAGGGCGTAGGCTGCCGAAGCTTGAGAGAGATGGTGATGAATATTTCGCCCATGAAAGGTCTGTTGTATGTGTCTGGCAATTTAATTTCAATCTTCCGCTTTGCCCCGGGAGGCATGTCGGAAAGGGATATTTCCCCCATGCAGATGAACATAGGCCAAAGGCTGAGAAAACATTAGTAAGAAATGATCTCAATCTCGAATGATATGGCTCACCTGTTGAAGAACTTCTCCACTTTGTACGTCCCGACGAGATGCTCCAGATCGACGAAATCGTACCGATTTTGCATCCAAATGTCCTTCCCTTCAACCTCGAAATCTACTGGCTGCATCACCTTCTTCAACTCCATGAGACCTCCCGTAGGTTGATGCTGACTGTTGCACAGTCCATCCATCACAAACGTTCCATCATTTGGTTCATCACCAAAGTCACCACCATACGCATAATACCCATTACCTTCATCTGCCGAAGTTTGTTTCCAGAGACCATGGTTCGCCCACTCCCAGATGAATCCTCCTTGAAGACGCGGATGAGCGCGGAAAGCAGCGAGGTAATCCTGCAGCCAGCCGGGGCCGTTGCCCATAGCGTGGGCGTATTCGCAGAGGATCATGGGTTTTGTATAGTTTCCGTGGGCGTCGACACCTTGTGTTTTGGCGTGCGATATGAGCATGGAAGGTGAAGCGTACATGTAGCTGAACATGTCGGCGGACTCGGCTTGGCGGTCTTGCTCATAGTGTATCTGCGACAGCTTAGTTCTGCTGTGCTACCAGTGTTCATGACTGACTGAGTTGATACGCACCAATCGTCCCGGATCGACCTCTTTTCCATATTTATACATAACCTTGTGATTCCGCCCGTAGAACGCCTCATTGCCCAAACTCCAAATCACCACGCTCACATGATTTTTATCACGCTGGATCACACTCCTCAGCCGATCCACATATGCATCCTCCCAATCTGGGTTGTCGCTCGTAAACTTCCCAGCCTGCTCAAACACGTCCGTTTCGTCTTTCTCCCCCTTCTCCAACGGCCGTTCCACCGCTTCTCGAAAGCCGTGACACTCGAGGTCCGCCTCTGCCATGACCCACAACCCAATCTCATCGCAGAGGTCGAGGACCTTTGGGTTATTGGGCTGGTGGGACATGCGCAGCGCGTTGACGTTGTGCTGCTTCATGAGCAGGAGGTCTTGCTTTGTGAAGGAGAGGGGGACCGCGCGACCGAATAAGGGATGGTGCTCGTGGCGATTGACACCACGGAAATGAATAGGAGTGCCGTTGACGCACATGAGGCCGTTGAGAAGCTCGATTTTGCGGATGCCGATCCGTTGGGTGATGGTGGAAGCGTGGCCGTCGGAAGGTTGGAGGGTGATGGTGGCAAGATAGAGATCCGGTGTTTCGGCGGTCCATTTCTTGGGTTTTTTTACGTTGAGCTTTAAGGTCACAGCTCGAGAATCTTTGGTGACCTTCGCCTCGGTGGTCGCTATTTCTGTGCCGCCATTTCGGGGGAGTTCAGAGAGGGCAAAGCATAGTGTCCCGTCCGTGGTTGCATGCACCTCAATATCGACTGACACTACTGCGTCGCGATAATCGCCATCCAAGTCCGTCTTGATAAAGTAGTCCTCAATCCTGTTGGCTTTAGGGAAAGAGAGCAGATACACGTCCCGGAAAATACCAGACAGCCACCACTGGTCCTGATCCTCGATGTACGTCCCATCGGACCATTGGTACACCATCACATCCAATACATTCTCCTTCTCTGAATAAAGATAGCTCGTGACGTCGAATTCGGACGGGTTCCTCGATCCCTGGGCGTATCCCAGCAGTCGTCCGTTCACCCAAACATGATACGCACTGTCCACTCCCTCAAATCTCAATCTCATCTGTCGCCCGTCGCGCTTCTGCTTCTTCCACTCATCAGGAAGAGTGAAATTTCGCCGATAACATCCCGTCGGATTCTCACTCGGCACGCGGGGTGGATCCACAGGAATAGGGAACTGAACGTTCGTATACCAGGGTCGGCCGTGACCTTGGAGCTGCCAATGACCAGGCACGACGATAGTGTGGTCGAGTTTGGAAAAGTCAATTGTCCTTGCTTGCGCAACCGATGAGGCGAGGTGAAAAGCCCATGAGCCGTTGAGGGAGAGTGAAGAGGATGGAATGTGGTAAGCTCGGGTGGGTAGGGCGTTGCGACGGATGACAGAGGGGTTCTCGAAGTCCTCCTTTTCGGGATCCGCACGAGGAGACAGCACAGGAAGCCGCATGATTACTATCTGTTGGATGAGAAGATGGGAAATTTGTGTGTAAGGGTGAGTGAGGCACGCGTCAGATCGCTAGCGAGAGATTGACGGCTGGGTGTGAGTGAACCCGGGCGACGTCCGTGATCGACAGCGGGGGGATGTATGCAGCTATGTAACATAGAGTGCACAGCGGACGAAAATCAATATGAAGGAGATTGATCTAAGACAACGAATTCTGATCCAAAATGAGGGTATAGGAGCAGACTGACTGTGCCCCTCATAAGATGAGGGAACAAATATTGACTGACTGACAATGGGATCCGATGGGTGTGTCGCAGCAAGGGCACGTGATTGATGACACATGCGATCATCTGCCTGAGAGCAAGGAAACATAGTATCATTCGAACAGCCGGAGAAGCTTGCGATTACAAAATTGATGTGATCCATGCAGTTTACTTACTTAGAGACCAGACAAAAAGAAAGGCAAAAATGAAGAGGGTGGGATTCGAACCCACGCATCTTTCGATACTAGAAGACTCTGTGAATCTTGAAAGAACACCTTAATCTAGCGCCATAACCGCTCGGCCACCTCTCCAAGTGTGCTTCTCGAGCTCACTCTTGACAACTATGAAGAACTTCTTTTGTCAAAGTCCCTATGGCATCATTATTGTTGTTTTACTCAAATCATCAAACGCTTGCCATGCAATTGCGAACCAAACGAACCAAAACAAACCAAAATCTAACCAAACGCGAACCTTTTTACCCACACAAACCCCTAGACGCCAGGATTTCCGTCAACGCCTTCAACTTGACTGGTTTCGTCAAAAACAAATCCACCCCGCTCGCAAATGCCTCTTCTTGCGCCTCCTCGGACGCCAACCCCGTCAGTGCGAATATGGAGCACGGTGCTCTTGACTTTTTCCGCTCCATCTCCCGAATCAGCTTCGTGGCCTGGAACCCATCCATAACCGGCATGGAAATGTCCATGAGGACGCAGAGAGGCTGGGTGCTCTGACTCTCGGTACATCGGGCAAATGCATCGACTGCCTGCTGCCCGTCCTTGGCTATCGCGTAGGGCATTTTCAACTTTTTCATGTACGACTCGAGAATCTTCATGTTGATGGCGTTATCCTCCACGAGGAGGAAACGTGCGTCGAGCGCTGGACTTAGCGTGGCGCATGGCATCGCCTTCTCGGAAACTTCTGTCGCGGACACTGTGGGCGCTGTGGCGGGTGTTGAGGTCAGTGTGGTGGTAGCGGACAGGCTCGAGGCCGATTCGGATGGACTCGTCGAGGCCTGCTCCTTGATCCATCGTTTGAGCGTGTGTGAGAGCACCTTTGCGAGCTTTCGCGGTCCGACCCTGGAAACATATTAGCTAACATTCATCATTTGAGGCATTGATATACGTACGGTTCTGATGTAAAGTCGACCACTGCGCTTTCGCACCCGTCAGCCGGCAATGAGTGATTGCGGGCCAACTTTCGAGCCGTGACGGGGTTTCGCGAAACTACCACTACGGGCGTCGAAAAACCCACGTCCTCCAAGCCAGGAAAGGCTCGTTCGTGCACTAGCAGCACATCGGGCTTGAGGATCGCGTCATCTGTCACCTCCATGCCCAACCACTCGCGACACATGCGAGCCATGAGTTCATGCCCATCAAGGTCGTCGGTGTTCTCGCGGACGGTTTGACTCTGAACAGAATGCGTGGGGAAGCCTACAATGCGAGCTCGGAGTCCCGCCAATCCTTTGAGATGCTCCTCCCATTCATTACCGTGCGACATATTCTTTGGCGGGGAATGCGCTGGCTCCATTGGGAGGGTCACTGTAATGCAGGTGCCAATGCCGGGCTGACTTTGGATCGTGATGTTGCCTCCCATGGACCGTGCAATCTGTCTCACCAGACTGAGGCCCAGCCCGACACCCTCCATCAAGTTGTTTTCCTGGGAAAAGGCCTTGTACAACCCGTGTTTCAAGTACTCCTCACTGATGCCGCGTCCCGAATCTGCGAAGATAATCTCGACTAGACGCAGCTCGCTGTCATTGCGGCCTGGTGGCAGGGCAGTCTGCCTTAAACGAACATGAACAGCGCCGTCCTGCGTAAATTTGAGTGAGTTGCCAACGAGATTCATAATAATGCGCCGCAGCGCACCGGGCTGCGTATGAAAAGCCCACGAGACAGAAGCATCAACATCCAACTGGATAGAAAAACTGCCGAGGAGCTTTGGCGATGATGCACTTTGGTAGGCTTGCGAGCCAATGATTTCGAAGGCTTTCATATTGTCGAGCCGTTTCATGGGCTCATCACCCGTGTCTTTTGACGTGTCAAAGTCCTCGTAAGAAAGACGCTGGAAAGTATAGCCGGCATAGACACTCTCTACTACCTCTTCGGCCAGTATGTCGACGTTCACATCAGAAGTAGTGCACATGGTGCCTCCCTGGGCTGATTGTCGCTTTTGGTCGAATGTGTAGCTGGACTGATCATGTGGCAGAAGGTTCCTGCCACGGGCCCCTCGTGTCTGTCTGACGTTTTTGAACTTGCTCCAATCCATCAATTGATCAATGACATCGAGCAAGGTGCGGCCGCAAGTCTCGACCGAGTGCAGCAAGTCCTCCTGAAAGGGGCTGAGCGGGGTGTCGTGCATCATTTCGGCGCCTAGCACGATTCCGTGCAAAGGTAAACGCAGTTCATGAGAGATCGAGTTGAGAATGTTGGTCTTGATAATGTCCACACGTGCTGCGTCGCTGCGGAAAACCTCGGTCATAATAGTCGAACCAAAAGCGAGGAGAAAGCTCAGTTCGCCGCGGACGGAGAAGAACCGAGTCGGCGTGCAAGTGTACGCAAATCCCCCAGCATACCATCTCTGCTTCCGCGCGTCCCAGAGAGGGAAGAAAGCGACACTGCGGGCGCCCGGAAACATGCTTGAGATGCGATCACCCTCGTTGCGTCTGCGTTTCTGCCCCTTAGTCCCGGACGATCCTGTTATCGAGACGTCCTGCAAATATTGATCCAAGTCGCCTTTCTCTTGATCGGAAAGATCGCTGGATTGTACCGAGCCAGAATCGTCAAAGTCGTACACTTTTCCTAACGGATGCCTGCGCAAGAGTCGTCGAAGGAAGCTCTCCTTCATCACCGCAGGAGATGCGCCATTGCCTGGGCCGCTATTGACAGTATGCGCAAGGCCAAGTGTCGAGCAGAAAGGATCGACATCCGCTTCGTCGGTCGAGCCGCTCCATCTATGCCGGCTTCCAGCCGAGCATGAAGAGGTGCGGCTGCTTCGTTCCACTGAGCGATTAGCACCTGCAGTTCTGCGCCCATTGGGCATCGACACATTGGCGTCTAAAAAGACCACACCCTCGACCTCTATGCTCTCTCGGATAATGTTACTTGCCCGCTCAAAAATGTCTGATAGCTGTTTCGGACCTTCCGAGTTTGCTGCAAAATCTTTGATGTTGGTTGTTGATGATATGGTGTCTCCGAGCCGTTGCTCGTCCTTTCCTGACTGCTGACGATCTGCCAAGGATAGTACTTCCGGCTCTTTGCTCAGTTGCGCCGCAAGGTCATGGGCGTGTTCCTGATCGCCATTCTGGTCTGGGTTCTCCACGTCGAAAAACCCGCTCTTCATGTCGCTTTGGCCCGTGGATAGAGCCGCGTTGACGCCATCCTGCCAGCTCATTCCTGCAGTGCTTCCATCGACAAAACTCCCGACACCTCGAACCATGCGGTCTGCACGACGATGGCTGTCGGCCGCTCGCCTGGTTTCCAGGTAGTCCATGATGGTTTTTGAGAGGCTCTGTAGGAGCGCGATGCTCGCACAATCAAAGATGGATGATGTTTCCGAAGCGAAAGCGCAAAGTACGCCAATGTTGATACCTCGCTCCGTTTTGATGGGAACACCCGCGTAGCAGCGATTGTCATACTCGGATCCGTCGCAAGAGTGCAACGAAGTGTCTTGAATGACAGACACGGGGATTTCAGAGTCGCCATCGTGCACCCAGCGTTGTGCCCGCGAAGCGTCTCGATGTGACGGCAACTTCGCCTCGTTGATGACGTGCTCGCACAGACTGACATTTCGATCTACTTTCGTAGGACCAGGCTGTCGCGGTCGGTCTCTGCTATCTGAAGGGTTGACGGATGCTGGCTCGATGGATTCGGCGACGACATATTGATAGCCGCAGTCGAATACTGAGATCAAACAACGGGTTCCCCTGATTCGGAGCCTGGCAAGTTCGGCGAACGCGGAAAGGACACTGTCGGGTTCTCGTTGGGTCTTGTCGACTCTGAGACCAGCAAGAAGCGAGGTTGCATACCTGGGTTCGATCGTCAGCGACAGTTAATCAGGCGAGGAATCTTAGACCAACTTGAACGTCTCTCGCTCCCGAACAAGCTCTGACACTTTGAGAACAGTCATCGTATCCGCGCTTCAGATCGCTGCTTCCAGTATCTTGCTCTGCTCCGAACGCAGGATATCGTGGGGAAAAGGCCCAGCAATGAGACTGGAGACATGTGGTATAGTAGTCGCATTGAACTCTGTCCGCAAAGAACGGCGGGACCCTTGGTTTTGCTACATTCTGTGCATGTCGCGTCAGGGCCATATTACGGGACTACTAGTAGACTAAAGTCAAAAAAGGTGTTGCCGTCTATCTCATCGTGATCGCGATGGGTATGACGATCGGGGGCCAGAGGAGCGCACTAGGAGTGCACATCGGTGGGTTCTAGATCGCGAAGACCAAGGGTCCTGTGATCGCCGCCAAGGTCACGTGAGCTGGAGCCGGATTCCGGATTCCGCCGTCAGCTGGCACCAGACAAGATGCAGCGGCGGTACCTTCTCGCAAACACACGTCTGGTGCGCAATCAAGTACCTCTCGCCAAGGTGTCTCTTTGGACAGACAGCCCTGCCCCCTTGGACGTTTGGGTTAAGTTGCAGTGCCGAGCTTTACGTTTTTGCACTGTGTCTCGAATTCTCCGTTTGCCCCCCAAACGTTTCTGATCTGAGTTTCCTGGGGAAGACGATGGGCGTCAATCTACTCGACGTCCTGTCCTAACTATCACGACTTTTGCCGCGCATGTTGTCCGCCTCAGGCAAGTCCGAGGTCGCAAAAGCCTCCAGGTCGCCTTCGGTGCTCGACAGGTTCAGTCCCCGTGGTACTATCTTTGGACGATGGACACGAGTGGCCAAAGATGTTCAACATGGGATAATCGCGGCCGATACGTCTGCGAACGCAGCATCTGCAGCGTTGCCGGATGAAGAGAGCTATCGTATGGTGAGTGCCCCTCTATATACCTTTTTTTCAGGCCACGGGGACTGACATACCCCTAAGCTTCGCCAGCAAGCCTCGGCCACCGGCTGTGCCATCACTTTCTCTACTTCCCCCCTTGCGTTTGTGCGAAGAAAATTGGGCTCGGACAAAGACCTCCAACCGAGTGCCCCGGCGTCTTCGCAGCCCTCGAACTACTACCCCAGACCGAGAGGGACACGGCACGCGAAGCTGCCTGCGAGTCATCCCATCAAGATGGCCCTCCGACGAAGAGCTAGGCAGCAATCTCTCGTGGTGGGAGCCTTTTCCTTACTGTCAAACAGATCTCAAGTAACTAATCAACGGCATAGGCTGGCAAAAACTGGATCGTTAGATGTGCCCAGTGCGGCCGCACGGATACTCCCAAATGGCGTCGCGGACCCCATGGCCTTGGAGCACTGTGCAACGTGTGCGGTCTGGTCGGGTCTAAGAAGAAAGCACACCGGCTATCTCGGGTTCTGGCACTGAGGCATTGATCACTGGGATGTTGGAGCCTTGCAGATTACCTATGCTCAAGACGATATGCACACTCGCCACCTACGTTTCGGATGTCCTGATGGCAGAGGAGACAACTGCGGTTGCAGTCTGCCGAAGTAATGCTGGCACTCTGATGAGAGTAACTCACGTACTTTACGCGCTTCCCTCACCAAACAATCAGTCGAGGGCCGAACGTGAAGTCGGACATTGATGGGAGACGCAGCGAGTCGTCTCGGTCACGTGATGGCAAAGTACAGTGCGCTTAATTACCCTAACCCTGGTACATTTATCAATCTCGGACTTCAGACTTGTCCGAATCCCCGGGGTTTGGAAAGGGCCGATGAAGACGCCCTCGTCGTCTCAGATGAACTCGGCTCTGAGCCCACGTTTTTCATTTTCTCATCCAAGTATTACACTGGAGATGCTCAGACGCCGTTGTTATCTTTCAACAGCACGATGTCGCAACGTAGCCAACTAAGTGCTAAACTGCCGGCCGCACGAGTGCTCGCGTGTGTTTCCTGTCAGCAACGCAAGATTCGATGCGATCGCAAGTTTCCATGCGCAAATTGTCAAAAACAAGGTTCAGTCTGTGTGCCCGCAACGCAAACGCGGCAACGTCGAAAGCGGTTCCCAGAGCGGGACCTGCTTGATCGACTACGCAGCTACGAGACACTGCTGCGGCACAACAATGTCAAGTTTGAGCCGCTTCACAGGAGCCATGAGCGTTATGAAGCGCTCGCAGAAGCTTCGGACGATGAGGATGGGCAAGATCAAAGTCCGCCACCAACATACGGCCGTGCTGTAGGTCCGTCACCCGGCGCTTCCGCCAGGTCTGACAGGCTCGTTGAAAGAAACAACATCTGGCACGCCGTGGCTCAAGAGGTATGCGACTTTCCGGGATCATTATGGACACAAACTGATTGAATAGTCGCCGAACGATACGCCAGAGAATACGCCGGTCGCTGTAGCATTGGAAAGCACCATTAAAACGGCGTGGGATGAGCTAACGGACAGTGACAACTACTTATTTGGTGGCAACCGGTCCCGAGTCGACCTCTCCACCTTTCACCCTGACGCAGTCACGATATTCCGCCTTTGGCAGCTCTTCATTGCCAACGTGGACCCTCTGCTGAAGATTACGCACGCCCCCACTCTGCAAGGGCGCATTGTGGAAGCGATGGGGAATCTTCAGAATATACCAAACGAGTTTGAGGCATTGCTGTTTGGTGTATACTCCCTGGCCGTGAACAGTCTCTCGGACGAAGCTTGCAAAGCGCAGTTTGGGCAGGATAGGGAGCAGCTCCTCACCAAGTACCAATTTGGGTGCCAGCAAGCCCTCATGAACGCCAACTACATGCGATCGAGGAGTCGAGATTGCTTGACCGGCTTGTATATGTATCTGGTGAGCTCGGATGATCCTTTCCTCACGTCCCCTTGCTCATGAAAATATAGTTGTCCATCCCAGGTTTCCACAACCCTCGATCACTCAGTATCATGCTTGCTGGCGCCATCCGCACCGCTCAAACAATGGGCCTACACAGTGAAGCAGCTCTTCAGAAGCTTCCGCCCTTCGAGGCTGAGATGCGCCGCAGGCTGTGGTGGTCCCTCGTGGTTTTCGACGCTCGAATGGGCGAGAAAGCTGATTTCCACGACGTCGCCCTGAATCCAATCTGGGATTGCAATATTCCACAGTCCTGCAACGACTCCGATCTCTGGCCTGCCATGAAGGAGCTTCCCAAGGTGAATAACAATATCACGGACTCAATCTTTTCCGTTCTTCGTAGTGAGGTGGCCGATTTTGTCAGGAACAGCCCTTGGAATCTCGACTTTACAAACCCCAGACTGAAACCACTTGTCCGTGAGCTTCCGCACGGCGGCAGCCTTGACGCGTTAGAAGCTCGTTTGGAAGCGGAATTTTTCCAAGGATGCGATCCAGCAAACGCACTTCAATTCTTTGTCATGCACATATGCAAGGCTCAGCTGCTGCGTTACCGTCTGTGGGCTCATTACGCCGAGTACCTCAAAGAGGGTCGGCAGACTGATCAAGCGCGGGATGCTGCGTTCAACTATGCGCTCCAGGCTGTCGAATGTGACACGTTTATTATGGCATCGGATCTGTGTGCCGGCTATCATTGGTACATGCACAACTACTTTCCGTTTCCAGCCTACCTGCATATGCTTCAGCACCTGCGAAAATGGCCTCTTACCGAACTCGCTTCGCGGGCGTGGCAAGCCATGTACGAGAATATCATCTCACGACCCTTTGAGCCAAGGAAAGCGACCACACCGTTGGCGACTATGTTTGAAAATATCGTTTTCTCTGCGTGGGAGGCATTTTCCGCTGCTGCCCCCGCCGGCGTTTCGCTTCAAGAGCCTGAACTGGTCAAGTACTTTCAGAGGTCGCAAGCAAAACGGGAACAACTAGACGCTGATGGTCGGGCGGGGGGGACTGATACAACTATGAGCGTTGCGGGCTTTGGCAGCAACAACTCAGTCACGTCCGATCCACTCACGATGGACTTTGCACCGGGCCTGGGACCGTATTTCGACGATAGCAAGCAGGCCAACGGACTGTTAAACGACTTGTTGGGCGTGACGGGACCCTATGGCCTATCTGAAGCTTCCGACCAAGATGGAGCATGGTTCATGCCTTCATGATGACTGACACTAAGTTTGCCGGTGTTGTGTTTCCGTCGGGGTTTAAGCGGCTATGTTTTTGGGCCTATCTAGTAGTGCTCGGGGAGTTGTGGCTCTACTTAAGTATCGGTGTGTTGTTCAAGATTTATAACTAATGCTTGCTCATGCCCTTTGCACTTTGCACCAAAATCAAAACACGCTACCAACATCATCTCGCAAACAATCAATGTGTGGCTGCGACTTCAGCTGTTTCGTCGGCTGGCGCGCCCGCGACATACTATTCCTCATCCTCGCCTACATCGACTTCATTTTCTTCAACGCTTTCGTGTTCTTCATGATGGCCGCCGGTATCTATAACGTCTACCAGTGGGTCAAGAAGAAATGTTCCCGGTACACTCCGTCTATACGAGATGCAGTGCGAACGCGAGGCCTGTAGGCGTCGAGATGGAAAAGAATACGCACGGGTGAATTAACTCGACGAGGCTGAGCTGGCCAGGATTTACCATTCCTGTCCCGGACGGTGGCCTACTTCTGCGTAGGTGCGGGCCCGAGACGACTGCAGGATATCAGCTTTTATTTCCAAACATCCGGCCATTGGACGAGATGAGCAGAGCGGAAAATCATTCAAGATTCGTGGTAGGGCGAGCTCGTGCCCCATGTTACAAAAGGAGGCGACGCATTCGTCGAATGGTCAGCTCTCATGATGGTCTACCAGCGACGCAACGACGAACAGACCAGTGGCTCTACGAGATGGGATTCTCATCAAGGCGCTCTGTGGCCTCTTCTACCACCTACAATGTCCTCTTGACAGCGTTTATCAAATCAAAAAATCGTGCGTTACCTTTGAAAATAGGCAAAGAAACTTTCAACTGTCGTTAGTGAAAAGCTTTGGTGAACCCGAGGTAGGCAAGCACCGCCAGTCGAAATTCCCCCTGGCTAACGATAACCTAGATGCTCGGGACAAGTTTCAATCAATTCGAAAAACTCTATTGTGTGTTCTCTTGATATGTCGAAGCTCGTGAGCTGCGGCAGCCTCCTCATATGACGCCTCATTCCTCTCTTCATCTTGTCATCATCAATATTCCCTTACGGTCGAAACGGAAGCCTTTGTGGGTTGCAAACGCACCAGCCTCCTACCACGCAGTTCAACAGCTTCATCAAATCTAAATGGCCCCTCTGCCGGTTGATCAAGTCATTATGAAGCCTGGTCGACATGACCATGGCACCGTCATGCAGCGCTACAGGGGAACCTACAAAGAGCAAGTCCGTGAACACATCCGGCTCTGCCCAGTGCAGATCGGCTGCATCACTTTTATCATCGTGATCCTCATCATCACGGTCGCCCAGTTTGCTCGCGATACTCTAACAGCGCGCGGCCGAGATCGTGTGCGCCGCGAGCGCGAATCTCGTCCTCCTCCCGCCAACAGGGTCCCAGGCTTGAGCGACGAGCCTGGCGCAATCGAGCTGGATTCCGTTCCAAAGACGAAAGCAATACCTGGCTACATGGCTGTTTGAGTTCCGCGGACATGTGACGCCCTGAAGTCGAAAGGGGTCTGAGCTCACTCTGGAAGAATTGAACATTGTCCTGAGTTGGCAACGCACCCCATTGTGAGAAACATTCATCAACAAAATCATAGCTTGAGAAATGTTTAATGAACACCGTCATTTCTCAATAGTCCCACTCCCATGTCAATACATGTGTCGTAATGATCGAAGCAGATGCCACAAACTATTTCTTGTCTGCGGCAGCGTTATCCGCGGTTGCGTCATCTGCGGCAGCGAAGGTTTTAACAATCTGGTGCGCCTCTTGGATGTCATTGTCGTCGTGAGGTTTGAGCTGAAATGACATCATGAAATTTGTCCACCCCCCGTAGGACTTGACGACTGCGCGCTCGGCAGGTTTCAACGGAGGTTCTGGTCTATGCGGTTAGGATACATTGCCTAGCGGAAAACCTATGGGGTGTTGTGACTCACGGAGACGTCGGTAGCAGGCATTGTGCTAGGCTATGGCAGGTGATGAGACAACGGCAGGCGTTGATGCTCAGATGTTGGCGATTGTGACTGACGTTGATGATGAGAGATGAGATCTGGTGCATCAGTGGACAAGTCGCCGCCCGACCTTCGATGGGATGTTGCTGTAGGGTAGCTCAAGCTAGCTCCTGACATGTCACGTGAGCCCCCTCAATGGGCTTCTCGCATTTGAGGTCCGGGCAGGTCCAAGATTTTGAAGATCCTCATGGCTCTTAGGTAGGAAGTCCCTTTGACGGTGCACTCTTATGATCATTGGCGGCGGACTGCTGGGCTTGCGCGCGGTTCGCTGGAAGTCGCAGTTCAGCTGACTTATGTTGCTATCGTACTTGAGATATGATGATGTTGTCACTGTGTCTATTTCTTAAGCTTTGTCGCCAGTGGTAGCCATGCTATCTTCAGTGTCTCGGCAGAGATGAAGCCAGTTTCAGCGCCCTGCCACAGGTACGACGGAGTTGCAGCCAACGATATCCTTGGCACTTTTATCGTGATGGAGGCCTGTGACTCCGAAGATCACCGCCATTGAACCGGTGACTGCGGGGAAGCGAACTTTCCGTCGGATATTTGTTCACGTGAGGGGAAAAAGCGTCGCAATAACAGCGAGGGTTTCGATGCGTACAAACGGAGCATTTGAACCCATCGCGTTGCTTTACGGCCCGCGTATGCGGATGCCCGCCCCTGCGCAGGCTTGGATCGGCATCTTTCCGACATGAGCAACCCACGAGGCGGCAGCTTGACCTATATAGCGCCCATGCGCCGCGCCAGGCCTTTCTACTGTTTCTGCCCAAAAGCCGATGTTGGAGTAGATAATAATCGTCTTAGATACTCGCAAACATGTTCTTCCAGCAGGACGACAAGCTGGTCTTCCGCTTCAACGATGAGACGCTCTGGATTGAGCCGTGGAACGCGGATGCTCTGCGTGTGCGTGCAACTAAGCAGCCGTCAATGCCCACCGACGACTGGGCATTAGATGGTCAGCCACGCGAGGTGCCGTCCAACGTGACTATCGACTTGCCCAAGGATCGAAAGAGTCCGGCTACCATCTCCAATGGCAACATCAAGGCCGTTATCTCCCACCGGGGCAAAATCACAATGTACAACAGAAAGGGCGACAAGATCCTTGAGGAATACACCCGTCACAGGATTGATTTGGACGACGAAAAGTGCAGCGCGCTTAATCTCGACGCGCGTGAGCTCCTGAACATGCCCGGCTGCACAGACGCTCGCCTCACGCTCCGTCTCGAGTCCCTCGACGCAGAGGAAAGGATCTACGGCATGGGCCAGTACCAGCAACCTTTTCTCAACCTCAAGGGCACCGTTCTCGAGCTGGCGCAGCGCAACTCTCAGGCCAGTGTTCCTTTTGCTGTCTCTTCTCTCGGTTACGGGTTTCTATGGAACAACCCAGCTGTGGGCCGAGCGACCTTTGGTAAGAACCTCACCACTTGGGAGGGCTCCTCTTGCAAGTTGCTTGACTACTGGATTGTGGCAAAGGACACACCAGCGGAAATTTCGGAGAGCTATTCCAACACCACTGGCCACGTGCCCATGATGCCGGAATACGGTCTCGGATTCTGGCAATGCAAGCTTCGCTACCAGAGCCAAGAAGAACTTCTTGATGTGGCCCGCGAATACAAAAAGCGACGAATTCCCTTGGATGTCATTGTCATAGACTTTTTCCATTGGGTTCATCAGGGCGAGTGGAGTTTCGACCCAAAATACTGGCCGGATCCCAAGGCCATGGTAGATGAGCTCAAGTCCATGAATGTCGAGCTCATGGTGTCCATCTGGCCGACGGTTGAGAACAAGTCCAAATACTATGACGAGATGATCGAGCGTGGGCTGCTCATTCGCACTGACCGCGGAGTGCGCGTCGCGATGCAGATCATGGGCGATGTCACACACGTGGACGTAACCAACCCGGAGGCCCGCAAGTTCATTTGGGAGAAGGTCAAGCAGAACTACTATGATCTAGGCATTAAGATCTTTTGGCTCGACGAGGCCGAGCCCGAGTACAACTACTACGACTTTGACCTCTACCGTTATCACGCTGGACCTGTCAATCAGATCGGCAACATCTTTCCAAAGGAATACGCGAGAGCATTCTACGAGGGTATGCTGGAGGCTGGCCAATCCAAGGATACCGTCAACCTTCTTCGCTGCGCGTGGGCCGGCAGCCAGAAGTACGGCGCCCTCGTCTGGTCGGGCGATATTGCATCGTCCTGGGATGCCTTCCGCTGCCAGCTGACGGCAGGTCTGAACATGGGCATGGCTGGTATCCCGTGGTGGACAACGGATATTGGCGGCTTCCACGGCGGCGCCCCGGCCGACCCCAAGTTCCGAGAGCTCTTCGTGCGCTGGTTCCAATGGGGCGCTTTCTGTCCCGTGATGCGTCTGCACGGCGACCGTCAGCCCAAGCCCGAGGAAGGCGAGGGTACATTCTCCGGCGCACCAAACGAGGTGTGGTCCTACGGCGAGGAGGTCTATGACATTTGCGTCAAGTACATCGCTCTGAGGGAGCGTATGCGTGGCTACACTCGCACACTGATGGAGCAGGCTCGCAAGGGAGCGCCCGTCATGCGGACGCTGTTCTATGAGTTTCCCCAGGACAAGCGGGCGTGGGCGACAGAAGACCAGTACATGTACGGCTCCAAGTATCTGGTAGCACCGGTCCTCTGGCCGGGTCGGCAGAAGAGGAGGATTTACTTGCCTGTGGGGGCATCGTGGAAGCTGATGGATAGGGATGATGCCCCTGACTGGGATGGAGGACAAGAGGTCGAGGTTGAGTGCCCTCTTGATTGGATGCCAGTAGTTGAGCGTCTGTAAAAGTCCAAAAATCTGAGGGAGAAACCCAAGAGCTTCGGAATTTGAGCTATAGTTACGACCATGATTGCAGTAGTAGTCATTGAGACCTCAGAGATTAGAAATCCAGGATTTCCCTGCAGCATTATGTGGCAGCAAAAATGTAGCTTTTTACTTACCTCTGGAACGCTCATTTCGACACTCGCTCTATTTCACTCTCTATAACCAAACAAAAAACTATACTCAATCGTCTCCTGTCCAAATTCCATCAGAACATGTCATGATACCAGCTCATTACCCGCTAGAATCATTGACCGCGTTCAGGTGTGATTGGAAGATTCGCTGTCCCCAACAATAGAGTCTAGGGTAGGTGAAAATTGAACATGGTATCTTGAATAGCTTCATCGACATATGATTTGAGATGATGTCCATTATCCAACAATTATAGCTAGCATACTCTGTAGTACCGTCAGAGGTCGACGACTGATAATGGTCTAGTAGGTAAGGAGACAGGCGTATTCTACTGCTTGCTATGGTGCCTGAGTTCTCGGTACTTTTACGTGGTAGGCGGAGATCGAGGATCGGGATGGAACGTCCACATACGGCCCTGGTCCCACTTCGCGTTCATTCAAAAGCTCGCGTCAGTCAACGCGAGCGCGTTACTCAATAAATTGCGTCAATCAAGCAACTTGATTTGACTGACTTGGACAATTCGACTGGCCCTTAGCAAAGTCTGCTATTTGGGTTCGACTGTCGATTGTCATGGCCACCGAATTGACGCAATGCCAGGTGAGATCAAGAGACCCATTACTGCCTCTGAAGTGAGAGGAGTTCCCAGGACTGACCACGACGTATCTTGAGGTATCAGGCTCTGCAGCTTTCTGATGGCCAGAAATGCCAGAGCGAGGCCGCACACGCTGGTGGAATCTTTTGCTGGTTTCACTCCAAGCAGGCTCAAGGTCTATACGAGGGCTACAAACGACGCAATGCCCAACTAGACGTGTTCGACGACCAAGCTCCGCCGTACTTGAAGGACAGCCAAGTCCCCCTCGCAAAGGAGACTTTTGAAGGTATCGAGGACGAGAGTGTGCTTCAAGAGGTGCACACTCATCTCTTTAACAAGTATGTCCTGTTCAGCAAGGTTATCAATGCACGCAAGCTTCACCACGAACATTTCTACCCTGCCCAATACGATTATGGCCACCAAACATACCTCGACAAGCTCAGCAGTTAGCGTCATATGGTTCTGCGAGCTTTGGACATCCTCGGAAAGAGAACTGCCCGCGTGCTGTACCAAAAGGATCAATGGTTCTCTTGGGTTCGGAAGGCACAGGAGGAGGAGGAAGCGAATCGCGACAAGGAGCAGAAGAAGATCAAGCAAGAAGCTGCGTTGTTCAGGGCCCATACGAAGAGCCTACAGGCCAGGATGGATCTCATGCGACAGAAAGAGGAAGCGAAACGTCAAGACGCCTTGCTGGAGGAGGCTTATCGAGAACGCACAGCACTCTCGGCCGAGTCGGAGGATGATGAAGCATGGGATCCTATTGATGATATGGAATACGACAGGCGACATCGTTACATCGACTTGGTCCGGCACTTCCTATGGATGGAGGCGCAGGACACAAACGGCGACGGTGCACCTTTGAGCGGCTCAGACCTCAAAGCAGACGAGGCCGAGCCCGTTAGCGAGCCCCAAAAACCTGCAAAGAAGCCGAAGAAAAGACAAAGGCGAAAGGTGCAGCTTTCAAGACGAACGTCTCCAGCGTTGGCGATGATAGTCCTGAAGATGCTCTTACCGGTCAGAGCAAGCTTTTGGCGATGAAGGACAGTGAACAAAAGCAGTCTGGCACCAACCAAAAAGAGCCTGATAAACAGAAAATTGAGACAGAACAGGAGATGAGAGACCGCCTGAGTCAAGGAGTCAAGAAGAACCTTGACAACGTTTGGGGTCCTCAGCTCATTGGCACTTTGGCAAACCCTTCCGAGACGTATGACAAGACGGCACCAATGACGAGTGATGAGATTGAATCGATCGTCAAGGACGTCAGAGAGATTAAGTTGCTCCTGCTCGTCTAGTGCTTGCACATGCATCTTTACTGCCTTCTGGCGTGCGAGCCGGCAGCGTGGAAGAATTCCTCAATGATGCCGAGGTTACCGAGTCTGATTTGCGAGACATTTGCTTGAAGTTGGCAGACCCGGATCTCCAACTCATTCGAGATGCATGTGCCGACTTTGCCCTCGGAGACGAGGCAGATGAAGTTGTCGAAGACGTAACCGAAGACGAAGACGAGGACGAGTTGATCGAAGATATGATTGCTGACGAGAAACAATACTCGCACCTCTATACCCACCGCTGGTTGCAAGAAAAGATTCTTGCCAAGCCGAAGGAAGTTCCACGGCAAAAGGCTCAATCTTCTTCACGTAAAGTGAAACTTACCATCTGCGGCAAAAGCATTTGGAATCACGCGAGCGAGAAAGCAATGTCCCGTGCCGGCTGGCTGCAATTCTCAGTCATGGCCAAGGATTGCGACCTTAAAGATGCCATCCGGCTCTGTCGGAATTGGGCCGAGTTTTCGGATCTGAGCCTCCTGACTCTGTGACAATACTTTCCCGCTTCGAATTGGGCCTCATGGGGCAACAACAGACTGATTCAGCAGCTCCTGGAGCTAGGATTCTTTCCCTATTTCCTCGATCTTGATGCTCAGCAATACGGTCGACACTATCAGATCGGCGGTCGAGGTCAGGGCCGGCGCCAGCATGACATTATCGAGACGAGAAACATCATTGTTGGAAACATGAAACGCAATGATCCGGTCACTCGACGATTCTTGCAATATCTCAAGTTGAGGGCCGGAGACCTTTTGGTACTGGTGCGGGACGGTAAGACTGGCCGCGTCATTACCGCACCTCCCAATGAACAATTGTGGACGTATCGCAGGAAACATGGCCTTGGAAGGGCTTCCAAAAACGAATGGGAAAACTGCTTGGAGGTGGGACGCGACTATTTCGAGATGACTGACAAGTTGCGAGAGTGGCGTTTCGGGTTCAATGACTATGACGACGTCTTCATCTGGGACTTTGTACCTTGTCAATCGGCGATGAACATGTACAATGTGATGATCACGGTTGGTTGCCTGCTTCATGACACTGGTGTACTGCCCAAGCTAATCAGATTGCCGTAGGAACTTCGGACTGCATGGCGCATTGCCAATATGCGCGACGTCTATGCGCATATGGAACCACTCTTACGGACCCTGACCAGGGAAGAAGACACAATGCGAACTCGACAAATTCAAGAAGGCGAGAATGTTCCGAGCATGTGGGACAAGGTAACGGATGAAAGAAATCAACTCATCGCGTTTGAGGTCAGTGACAAGAAGACGAGTTCAGGCAAACTCGCCGTTTCTGAGTCTGCAACATCACAGTACACATTCTACAACGAGGCCAACGTTGTCGAGGACAAGGTCCTCTTCCCGGACGAATCGGTCTCGAACAAGCAGAATGTTCCTTTCAGAGAAATCAGAAATGGCATCCGTCGCATAGAAAAAGGTATTTTGCCGAACGCAGCCCGTTTTATGGCAAAAGGGCTTGAGGCTCTCACGATGAGTGATCGTTCCCAGGCAGCGCTTCGCGACGTTGAAGAAGACGAATTTGACGAAGAAGAAGAATTTGACGAAGAAGATGAGGAAGATGAAGAAGATGAGGAAGATGAGGAAGATGAGGAAGATGAGGAAGATGAGGAAGATGAGGAAGATGAGGAAGATGAGGAAGATGAGGAAGA
>JAXOUE010000021.1:0-17910 GCA_036250105.1 Parasarocladium wereldwijsianum | reverse complement strand
GATGAAGAAGATGAAGAAGATGAAGAAGATGAAGAAGATGAAGAAGATGAAGAAGATGAAGAAGGTAAAGAATATGAAGGACAAGAAGAAGACGAGAAACAAAGTATCTGGCCTCTGCCTCAAATCTGGAAGTCTGGTATTACCCAAGCCCTCCAAAAGAAGCCGTCAGCAGAACAGTGCGAACTGCTCGAGCGCACCGGTCTCGAAAATACTGAAGTCGTATCATACTTTGAGCGAATTCTGAGCGGAGACCCTATGGAAACCATGGAGCGGGACAGATCCTTGGGTGAGTAATTCGCCTGTCGAACCCTATGGTCTCTGGATGAATTGTGCTGATCCACCCTTGTAGCATTCAAAGATTCGCTGCATGCCGGAGATCTTGAGCCAAGAAGTATAGAAAAGTATTACGAAGTGCAGCAAAAGATCGACACAATTCTCGAATCTCCTCACACCGGCCCGACCGACTGGGTCTGGTTTGTTGCTGAGGTGATCGACTGGCTTCAACTGAGGACAGACTATCATGACACTTACCCGAATCCCACCATCCCATGGCCACACAGCTTCATCATCCATGACATGGTTCGGGCGTTTTCAACCATGGCCATGTTCTTTCCGGGCCTGGAAGCCACCAAGCACGTGACTGCGTTCCTAAACTCGACGCCGTGCGAGAGCTTCAAGAACTCGTCCATATTTGACCCTAAAGAACGAGCAAAAGCGCGACCGGACCGGAGGAGCAGGACCAGCAATAAGTATCGTGACCAGAATTTCTGGGCGGATTGGCACAAAGTCTTGCAATCCAAGCGTCACTTTGCTGATGTGTACCCCTTCGATTGGAGCCTCGCGATCCGCCCCATCATAGCCCACTGTCAGTATATCCCTCTGGTGTGTCCTCTGTACCAGGCGTTTCTAACTAGCTACAGTGTATCCATCAGGAGTCATCGCGCCAAGATACTATCAACTCGATCCCCAGGTCGTTCCCGGTATGGCCATGGCAAACACCGAACCCCATCGGCCTGGGACGCTGGATCTCTTTCTTCATCAACTACGAAGACCCTTATGGTAACTTCAGACCGAAGTTCCCCCCAGACGTCGTCGGTCCAGATCAATGGCCAGATCTGCTCCCCCGTGCCCGGAAATTTGCCGATGTATATTCCAACGCCCGCTTTGCGCTTCTCCGGGTGTGGTCGGCGCCTCACTTTTATCCTCTCATGATCGGACCGCAGAATCGACAAGCCGACAGCTTCCTCGACAGTACGGCCCGAGCTTGGGAATGGAAGTTTGTGCCCAAAGATATGGCTGGCAGCGAGTTCAGCATATATGCCACCATCAGCAGGAGACTGGATCTGCTGCGCGAGCAGTTTGGAGACCGTGTGGTGAGCCGTGGGGATTTGATCCTCGTTATGGGGGAGACTTCTGCGGACTTGCTCAGAATTTGCACGGCAGTTACGTTTGCTATACAGACAAAGGGAGATTGATCTGTGGAAGAGCTTTATTGATGTTGATTTGGCGTTTTTGGAGGAGCTAGACGATTTTTGGATGGACTGAATCATTATGGTCGCACTCGATGCTCATAGCTGAAAATGGGATAAAAGTCGTTGTTCTATTATCATGGTTGTTCCTGATAGCTGTTGATCTGCCAACAATCACAACAATAACATATCAACACTAGATATATTCTTCATTTGTGCGTGTAGATCGAACGACTTTCAACCGTTTTCTGGTGAAATTCGATATACATGTCGCTATTTGGTTCCACTGCAGTGGACATGGGAAGCGTGATTTAGGGACGTGTCGAAAGCCCGTACATATGAATACCAACACGTCAACACCTGTGCCAATCTTGACTCAGTCTAATTGTTACAAGGCAAACAGAAGAGAATAGTGAACGAAAAAAAAAATACATACAACAGCCGGTATTCGCTGGTCGTCACCGACCCAACTACTAATCAGCCCCTTAGCAGCTTGACTATGGGGGAGCGGACGGGACCCCGTATTTTCTACTAGGTATGGTCGTATGTAACAGTGACGATGCCAAGTTAAATTTATCAATCAATTAGATATTGTACTCGCAAGGGCTTGGATCGGGCTGGAAACGACCGCGTCCGCGCCGGCACCACAAGGACGTGCCTCAAACGGAGCTCAGTAGATGCATTCTCCGAAAATTTTGCTAGGCGGCGATCCGAGATACTAGGCTGTTGATTAGCTTGCGGTTGTTTGCGGGTGAATAGAGTGAGTTAAGCCAAGCCAATGATTTTTAACGGAATGCAAAAAGCAGAATGTGCATTCAAAACGCGCAATGACCGACCTGTGCTGCATCAAGAATCAGAAGGTTGGAAGCGTTCATGAATATGACACGTAATCAGCTTGCAATACAAGCTTTTAATAAAGACATCATCCCGTCGTATCGTGTTGCAACGCCTGCCGGACTTTGCTCAATTCTCATTATAACTTCAGACACTCCCGGCAAAGTCCCAAACAATCTCACATCGCACATTTTCTCTTCTCACTTGTGGCCTCCTGTGCCTACTCCGCTCTTCTTCCTGCGCTCCTTTCTCCTCCTATCTTTGATATCCCACTGCAGGCAGTTTGTGCAAGACCCAGTATAAGGGTTCGGATCTTGCCAGGCAGTCAAACTCGGACAGCTTCCTGCCGTACCTAATTGCACAGCAGCATTTCTTTTATTGCATGGCGAGGTGGTGCAACAGTTGTTGTGTGTCTGGCAGTAAGTGCAGATTTGCACGTAGTATTGGTTGACGCACATGGTGGGCGATTGTAGCGAGGTTGTGAGAGCAAGATTGGCAGCTCGATAGCACGAGATGTATCATAGAAATGAGGAATTACATGATGCAAAAGACCAAAATCTTTATATGAGCTAGGAGATTGGTGTCGACTTATGTATGCAGACCTTGAGTGAATCTTGAGCTACAACCAACCACCGGCTGGTTTGCGATCTTCAATAATGATAAAGCGGCGTCACATCGGAGCCATTTTCCATCCCGTTCAGAGACAAAACGTGACTTCCCAGGGTCTCTCGCGCTCATTGATTCCGTTTATGGTAGTCAATGATGCCATGTGACAACCCGCCATACGATCTCAATATCGCACTTTGAATACCAACGCGTGATCTCCTGACGGTGGCTCCGAATTGGCCGCAGCGTTGTTTTTGCTTCTTCTTGGCTGCCGTAAACGTTATCAGCATTGTCTTTGAAATGTCTCATTACACAAGCTGAAGAGGCTAGCGGGGAAAAGCCACGAGTGAGGCACAGACGTGAAGGAGTCTGCAGACACTCTTACATTTTGCACTGTCCGAAATGACTGATTGTATGAAATTTGGATTCTAGAGAGCTCTGGTCGTTTAATGCGGTGTTCTAAATCGTTCAAATTCTTCGTTTCGCAGCAACATACCAATTTTATCGCCCCATCGTTACCTTATCCAAGCGGACCTCTTCCCCGGACCTGATCGACTGATGCACCCACCAGCCTTGCATCCGACCCGCATGGACCCTCGCATACTTCTTTATTGACTTCTCCCGAACTACAGGTTCGATAGTCCAGGATGAGAGACCAAGCAGCCACCGACCATAAGCGAAAACCATCCCTGCATGACAATATCGTCACGGGAGAAGCATGGGGCCGACCGGTGAGCAAATTACCATCGTGATTGGCACGGAGCTCATTCCGGACAAAATCAAAAAGGAACAAAAAAAATGTGCCCATCATCGTTCGTTAGTCAAGGGTATTCAGCAGGCGAGCTCAACGTTGTATTGGACCGGGGTATGTAAAACATGCAGGCGACACCATGTGCCGATTCTGAACTCATTCCAAACTCACCACGGTGCGAAAATCTGCATTTGGTAATCTACTCGGCGCGCTCGACAAGGTGTCTCAGACGTTGGGGCCATACACGTTAAGTGACGCCCCGTGGATATGTGCTCAATATGGGATGGCCCCAGGAAGATTGGAGAAGATCGGCACTTACGCGTCTTCTGATGCTATGCGCGATCTGCACGGCAGCTCAGATTCTCCACGAGGCTGACAAGAGATTAGATGACATGTCACATTTCCTCGTCATGTCAAAGACATTGTATTACTTTTTCGGCTCAAAGTCCCCCCACGTCTCAATCAGCTGTCCGAGGCGCTGCGTGAGTTCATCGAATTCATCCGGGCCCCTTGACGCGGAGTCGAATCTTCACGGCCCACGCTGCTCGCAAAGCCTGAGACAAGCTCTCAGGGTCTCAAAAATCGTGCGAGACATCTCGGGGTTCATCTTGTTGACGCTGTCAAACACCAACATCTTCGGCACAGGTCTCGCAGATCTTCGCCCCCATCGCCGAGGCATAGGTCGGACTCTGTGTCCGTGGCGTTTGATTCAGGACGTTGGACAAAGTCCTTTCGTTGGAATGACCGCCACATTTTCAAGCCAACAGTACGGTGATTGGCGCTCAGCAATGAAGAAGAGGAGGCAGAGCGTTAAGACACTCGAAAGGGGTTGATACCTATTGTAAAGTGTAGAACCTGGAACGCTCAAAAGTGATTTTCAGGCATCGGTCTCAATATTGGCTTGCCAGGCCACATGTACTTGAGAGTGTGTGAGATTCGACATCACTCACACCGGAAAACTATCATTGCGAAAACGTCAAGGCCGTACTCGTCGTGGCCTAAATGTGCATTCTTAGCTTGCCATTCTGCAGATTCTGAACAAGCGTGTGTCTCTGCAACCGATGTCGCACTTTCTTCTAAGTTACTAATTCCCCTTGTCATTCATATCTGTTATCCAATGTGATGATCAGGAGCCTGAATCTCCTGCAGTCACCGTCTATACGGCTGATCCTGTCTTATCTACCTACGCAGCCCGCCCCCATTTTGGGTGCGACCATTGGGATTTGAACACCGCATAGGACTTTTCTATAAGCGTATACAACAGTCCTATGAGGTGTTCAAATCCTATGGGTCGCATACACCCACACATTTTCCGCATAGAAAAATCAGGGTGCCGCGCGAAGGTACATGTGGTCAATACCCAACATGATACCTCTGGCTCCGTCAGTGCTCGTGGATATGTGGCGGACTCTGCGCCCTTTCGACTTGAAGCAGACACGTGGTGCTTTCTTATGCTAGGACGTCCAGGATCCTAATGTCAAAGAGCGTATCAAGGAGAGCATGAAGATACAAGTGAGAAGCATGCTTCCGGACCATCCTGACGAAATTGTCGCTCAGCTCGCGCGATTCCTCCCATGTTATACCTTATCTTATGCCCCGTGCGAAATGGGTTGCTACATCGGCCAGGACCATGGTTGAATCTTCGACTGCACATCTGATGTCCATGGCTATGGCAATGCTTCGATTCTATTATGTATCATAAGGCACAATAATTCTGATAAATGAACTTCCCCGCCTTCTCTATCCTCAGTTCCTCGCCTCCCCATCCCGCAACTTCCGGAACATGCCGGATCGTCACATTGCCAGCCTCTCTGTCTTGACGTGAGACAGACTCTGAACCAGAGCCCACTCACCTCCTAAGGCAAGTGGAATCCGGTCTGCCTCAGAGACTGGAAGACCTTCTTGGGGTCATACTTGTCCGATACACCCTGCATGAACGCAATGTTCTTGGCACCGAAATGAGACAAAGGCTTCTGGCTACCGTGTGCATAGTTGGGGAAAGACCAATTTCTGTTTGCACCAAGCGCGTCTGCCTTATCCTGGAGGGCCTTGTTCATGGCAAAGGCAATAGGAAGAACCTTGTCCTGGTCCTCGGCCTTCTTGACGGTCAGGACGATGTTGTACATGTTGGCCGGTCCATCGGCTACCACGGCATCAAGTCCCATGACGTTGCCACCTCGAGACTTCATGATGTTGACGACGTCCTGCGTGATAGGCTGGAGCTGGAAGATGACCTCGAATGCATCATCACCAATCTCTGCGCGCATCTGCTCCACATGTTCAACAGCAATGGTGTCCATCGCCGTGAGCATCTCAGACGTGTGAGCAAAGGTGCCGGTCTGCCAGTTGGCATACAGACCAGCCGGGGTGGAATCGGAGAAAAGCGGTACGATCTTGCTGGCAGGGCCCTGGGCAGGGTTGCGCACGAGAGCGTCAATGGTGTTGAAGGAGTTGAAGGCCTCCGTTTTTTGGCCCTTGACGTTGCTTGAGATCACGCCAAACACCCAGCTGCCTCCCATAAAGCTCTTTGCAAGAACGACTTGGCTCTCGGGCTCTTTGTGCCAGTCATTGACAAAGTCGTAGTAGCTTTGCAGGAGCTGTGGCGTCTTATCATCCGTGTAGACGTCCAAGCTCGCCCAAATGTCTGCCGTAGGGAAAACGTCGACGTTGAACTTTGTCACAATGCCAAAGTTACCAGATCCTCCTTTCAAAGCTTTCCAAAGATCCTTGTTGTGCTCTTTGCTGGCTTTCACGACCTTGCCATCAGCCAAGACGACCTCATACTCCCGGACGTTGTCGCAAGCAAAGCCACGGACACCCTGCCACGATATTAGCCTTGACCACTACTGAGCAACCATCTTCTGTACTCACGGTATGGAAACTGTATCCTCCACCGGTGGTGAAACCAGCAACGCCGACGACGGTGGCACGCCCACCAACAGCAACTACATCGTGGGGGGCGAGAGCATTGAATACACCACCCCAAGTAGCGCCTGGCTGGATCGAAGCAACGCCTTTGCTCTGGGAGTACTCTGTCGTGTTCATGTAGCCTGCCGAGGACAACGCATGTTAGTGACTTCTTGCGTGTGGGTACATGTGTAAGAGCAGATACATACCAAGATCGATCGTAACGCCGTTCCTGATGCTATTTGATCCTTCAAACGCAGCGTGGGCGCCAGAACGCATGCCGAAAGGACAGTTATGTTTGCTCAAAACCTGCATCACCTTGGAAACATCCTTTGTGCTTTCAGGCACAACCATGCACCAAGGGGCTAGGGCAGCGTTTGCAGAGTAGTACTGCGTGAGACGCTCATCGTATCGATCTTCAGACGGAAGCCAGACCTTTGAAGCAAGGGACCCTTCCTTGGAAAGGGCACGACACTAGGAGTTGTTAGCAAGCCTAGGGGGGCGTCTTTGAAATTCTGGATTGTTTGAGCCGAACGTACACACTCGGATTGTTCTGATACATGACCCGAAGCGAATGAGGCCAAGGCCAGGGGGAGGAGCTGGTTGACGAGAGTTGTCTTCATGGTGAGGTCTAGCGCGGCTTTGTGGCTGGAGGAGGATCGGTGCTAAAGGTAGTACACTGGAGACGTGGAGATTTGGCCGTAGTATCACTACAGCTCTCAGGACAGAATCGGACTGTTTTAATATGTTAACCAGAAGATTCCTTGTAAGGACTGACAACTGGTTTGGAAGGAAGGGCAGAAAAATTTGCAGCTGACTATTTAGACAAGGTGGAAAGATCTCGACTGAATATTTCCCCCTGGCTAACATGATGGAAATTGCTGTCCCGCAAAGCTGCAGCTACTCTGTAACATGTGATTTTCGGTCCAAGAGCTGCAGCCAACAGTCAGGACATAGTCCATAATAGTCCACTTTTCGGACCCTGTAAATAGCGTATATGCCATCGTACCCTTGTCGTCAACAATTCACTCCGTGATCCCCGGAGGGCTTAGCAAGCAATAGTCTCGTTTTGGATCGCAAAATTGCGCAGAAGGTGCATTTGGAGTCAAACAGAAGGACTTGACGCTGAAGCTCAACAGCTTCTTGGCGTGGCGCGAAGGATTACGCTTCGGTGTTATGGCCCGATTCGAGCTTCGGTGGTCTTGCGAGTCACACAGACTCAAGATCTGCTCGCTAATATCGCGGATTGAGTCAAACACGAACTCCCCCCAGAGGACGTCCTCCAACCCATGACACTTTAGCGCATTACATGCGTAGGGCTAATCAAGTGGACTCTCCGAGCCCAAGTGAAGACATCGTTGCACGGATCGCGCGCGCACGGATCCTTAGCCTGTTTTTCTTCACCCTTGTTGCTGCGCCGTTCCCATTGCAAGACTCGAAGGAACTAGGCAGTAGCCCCGGATATTTTCCAAGCCATGGAGACCCATTGTCCGGTCCGCCCAGCCAGTAGTGGACTATTGACGGGTTATGTCGCCTTCCGGATGAGCTATTAGCTCCGAATGATGGGGGGCGGAGGCTGTCACTATGTGACACCGCCGACGTGTACATAACAATGAACCTCCTCATACATTTTCGAAAGCGTTGCAGACCAGAGAGTTTGTGATGTTCTCGAATCAACAATGTCTGCGACTGAAGAGGCACCTCCGTTGGCCATCCACAATGGTGTGGTGATGGCTGCTCCAGCGCCGCCTGGCTGGGTGGTGAATGTTGAGAATCCGACTCGGACCGCCGTGCTGGAGCATTATCTTTGCTTTGGAATCTTGGGGACCCTGGCGTTCCTTGCCCTGTGTCAACGGTTCTACGTCAAGCTGTTCTTGACGAAAGGGTTGCAGCTCGACGATTGTAAGTGACTTCCTCGCCCTCTGCGTAGGTGTGTCGACTGACAATCCCCTCTAGTGCTCATTTTCCTTGCCTGGGTTCGTACATGTTGACTTTGTGAAAAGAGAGACGTAATTAATCCCAGCCCAGGTTACATCTATGATATCACAGAGCATGATGATTCGTAAGTGACTACCTAGTCGCTCCTAGATCAGGAGTTTTGATGTCGCTGACACGTGATTGTAGACATCATTGTTACCAAGAACTTTGGTCTTCACACATGGGAAGTATCCATGCAAGATTTCCTTGACGCGCAAATTGTATGTGAACCTTGGCCCTTTGTGGCTGCGAATTTCTGACCTTGTTCTTTCTAGGTTCCGTATGTCGTCTCAGCAGTCTACCAGCTCTGCAGCGGTTTCACGAAGCTCTCTCTCCTGGTTTTCTACCTGAAGATTTCACCTCAGAAGTGGTGGAGAGTTTCAATCTGGGCAACGATCATTTTCGTCGTGCTCTCAACAACTGTCCTGACCCTGATGCTCTGGATCCACTGCGACCCCGTTGCGAAGGCATACGACCTGACTATCACGCGCGGGAGCTGTTTGAACGTCGGCATTCTTTACATGCTTACGGCTGTTCAAAATATCGCAACTGATGTGGTCCTCTTCGCGCTGCCAATCCCAATGGTTCTCCAGCTTCGCATGGGTGGTTTCCAGAAGGCCGGTGCCATCTTCATCTTCGGAATCGGCTCCATGACTATCGCGACCTCAGTTGTTCGCCTTGTCTATCTCTTAGACGTTTTGAATACCCAGGATCTCACATGGGACGCCGCCAAAGCAAATGTGTGGATGTAAGCCAGCTCCCTTTACCACTTCCTCGTGTATGTTAAGCTAATCTGGTTCGCAGCATTATCGAGGCCAATCTCTTCATCATCTGCGCTTCCATGCCTACAGTCCGAAAATTCGTAAAGCACCTTGTTCCCAAACTCATGGGCGGGAGTTCAACCGACGAATCGAATCCTTCGAAATATGGTCGATCTTTCAACAAGGGAATCGAGACTGTTGGCGGCAGCAGCGGCGTAACGCGCAAGGCTCGACGTCAATATGAGACCTTCGACGATCATGAGTTGGGCGTCTTTAACGAAGTACGGGGCCATGATAAAATGCTGAACCAGAACGATATCAAGGTGGACAGCGGCACAGACGGCACGATCCCAGATAGTTCCAGCGACAAGGCTATCTTACAAACGACAACATTTCAGCTCAAATATGACAATTAGAGCATGAATTTTCAGGGTGACCTGCGAAAAAAAATAAACTGGTTCACATCCACCAAATTATCGATGACTGCGAGTCGTCTCTCGAAGTTGAGCGGCATGTGTACTACCCTACAGAAACCTGTTGAATGTGTCAAAACCATTTGTTCACCCTCTCACTCCATGCAAGAGAACAAAAACACATTTTCCGCGCATGAAGCCGCATATAGTAGTAGTCTTTCAGCACTATTTTGGTCTTTCATAACTGCAAAAGCTGCATCATTCGTGGTACATCAGGGTGTTGGCGCCGTTTAAACTTGACGGGATTTACACATGACAGAACCGTACTATTTCAAAATAACGGCAGAGAACCACACAGAAACCAATTGTAAAGCGGGAAAATTCATATACAGAATAAAAGATCACAGTTTGATTCAAGACGAGGAGTGTGGTTTCTGCCAATTTTGTTTTGAGTCTTACGAACAGACATGAAGCTATTTTAGTAAGCACAGAAACCTCATATAGTTGGCGTTCAGAGAAGCACGTTTCTTGCTCCATAGCTGAGGTCTAGGACTGCCTTGAATGCGTTCAGGATACTGTCACTTGGTAATTACAATTAAAAAGCTGTCGATATCCTCGTTTGGGGTGCTTGTATTGTCTATAGAGCCACAGCCACCGCACCTGGCTGCGAAAAATGCGTAACAGGGGTGAAAGAAGACGAGTTCAGAATTGGAATCAAGCCATAAAACATCCGCTCTACGCCACGTCTATTGCGCAACAGGGACATAAGGCAAGCGAACTACACTATGGGCCATGATGCCTGGTGAGGAGTTGCAGTTCAAAATCAACCGAAGGACGTAGTGGCGATCCTTAGATGCTTAAACTGGCCAGTCCTTTGACTCGCGGACTGAAACTCGTTCTCTCCATGCGGTTCATTTCTTTGCTGGGATTTCTCTTTCGTCACAGCACTAAGAGATTTAATCTCAGGTATTTCAGTATGTTCTAAGTTTGGGAAGCCCTCGAAGGGCCGGGATACCAGCTCACCGATATCCTTCCGCATCGGCCCCTTCAAATTTTGTGTCTTGGGATGATACGAACGGTAGCCCTGTCACTAGCAGCGGCCCTGAAACAGCTTGAATGTCCTGAAGTTCACCACGGCACGTCGACATTCAATCAAGGCTATTCATGGGAGTGAAATATCCTCAATCAAGCCGCCGATGCAACCTTTTCTTCACTACCCAGCGACCGAACCGACGAGCCCTTCACATGAGATGATTAGGACAGGGAACTCGGGCCCTACGACGCCATTACCGATATTACAAGCCACTTGAGACCTTCCTTTAAACGCGCATATCTAGAAGCCAAAGTCATCCTTATAAAGCGTAATATCGACAGATAGGTGGTGAGCATAGACCTTTTATAGGGAACAATGGTAGATGCCTGGTCACAATTCTTGATACGCTTCGTTGAACCTCTGAAAGGCGGCGTTGTTGGGGCCGCCACGGCCAAGATCATTACAGGCTGGTGCGGTGCTAGTAATGCAAGCCAAGTCTGGGAACTCGCCCGTGAGGCCTACTGGAAATATTATGCAGAGATACGCAAAATGGTTCCAGAAGACCAGCTGCTCGAATTGAAGTTTGGCGACTAGGAGTTCTTATGCACTTTCTCGGGAAAAGAAGTCCCAGACGTCCCGTTTCCGAGACTTAACAACGCACGGTCTTTCAAACGACACGTTGGCAGAGGACTGGTGCGAGAGCTTTCAGACATTGCAAAAGGTATGTGTACACCGATCCTTGTTCTTCTGCTGCTTGCGTGTATGCTAGTGGTTATGTTCGGGATGTAATCCATGGTGAAAGGGCTGTTCACTAGCATTTCATAGACAGCGCTGCTCTCTTTCTTAGACTAGAAATGTTTGCCGCTAATGCTTCCGCCTCTTCTTTATTTAATTTATTATGCGCGCATTTGAGAGATTTCGACGCAAGCCTGACTCTTCCAGTGTAGTGCAACTGGTTGCTCCAAAGATAATATCAGCTCATACACAAGGCACACAAAACACTTTATAGCTGTAGAAAAGCAATTGATTTTCCAAGATAGAAGCGACTTTTACGCGAAGCAAAACCGAATGGGAAATCGCTCGTGCTTGGGTATTGATTCCTCACTACCCATTCCCCTCCATGCTATCTCGGGTATTTTGCGTGCTATTTGAGGCAAAGTCGAGTCCCCAAAACGCCCAAGCTCCGAAATACCACGCTTGAGCTCTTCGCATTGGTCGATCGATCGCGTGACAAGGCTTTCCACTAACACTAGAACCCAAGCCTGCTTTCCTCGCAAAGCCTGCTTCGAGCACGACCTCACACACGATTGAAATCTCGACGGCACGAGGCGGCGCCGCCCTTTCCAGCAAGAGGATATTACTGAGAAGCAGGGGTACTTGTGGCCAAGCACAGCACCAAATGTACGTCCTAACAAAGCGATGTATTGCTTATCCATGTTGCAGCTTGTCCAGCCCCTCAACGCGACGCCCACCATTTGTAGACTCCGTATATCAGGTTCTTCTGCAGAACCAATTCATAAATAACGATTATCCCGATTGGGTCCGCGCGATTGTCATACAATTAGATCCATGTCGGAACCTGCCGATAGGCCGCACATGTCATGGCCAAGACAGCCGCGTAGTCTTTCGCGTCAGCCCACTTCACGATGAGGAATGCCGAGCAACACGCAACAGGGCAGCAATCCAGGCTGGATTATCTTTCTTCTCTTTTTACCAAGACATTTCGGATCCTCAAACTCAAACACGGTCATGATGCTGAGCTGCCAGCCCTCCACCACTAGCCAACTTTCTAGCACAGTGAATTTACAAATTGAGAACGCATGATTGATCGACTTGGCAGACATCGCGACGCGGGCTATCGAACAAGCCGACTTCTGGGTTGCTGCTTCTTTCTCTTGCGCTGCGCCAAGTCTGTCCTCTGTCGATACGCCTCCGAAGCTTTTTGAATCCCCTCGCACGTTGGGCAGTACACTTCCTTCTCTGGACCGTCCATGCGGAACGACACGAACCCATTGGAACAGCCTCCCGGGGGCAGGTCATCATTGTGCGCCTCATGGCATCGACCTTTTTCCTTTGTCGCACCGTGCTCCCATTTGCAGCCGTCGGTATGGCATTTGGTGACGAGTGTGAGTCGAAAGCACATGATGGCTACGAGAAGAGAATATTCAATAGATTGTGGAATGCTGGTTTTCGATAGAGCTAGTGGTGACTCTCCTCGGTCTACGAGGTCGGGGTTCGCTGTCTTTTCTTCTACGTGCGTCTTTGCCCTTCATTATACACGTTCAGCTGTGGGCTGTGCATTGATACAAAGGACTGTGAATGAATCACTGGCACTTGAGATCGTGGCTGAAGCGAAAATTCGTCCTTTGTTTGCGTAGATCTTTGTTGGCGTTTGGGAGCTTCACAGCCCTGCGCAAGTACCACCCTTGCCAAACAAGCATCAAAGCCGTCTCAAAGGACCGCGCCCAATCGATAACTGCCACTCTATTGTCCAACAATTTTAATGCGACCTTCCAACACAGGCGCGATAACTCGTGTCCAATCAACCGCAGCTTCAGCTCCCTCCAATGTGTCGCAGAGCTCTGGCTTGACGCCGGCCCTGTTTTTCCACTTGGCTGCGTACTTGCGCAGGAGAAGAACCTCAAAATCCATCCTCCGTTCGCTCTCGTCTTCCTCTTCCTCTTCACCGGAGGATGACTCATCGGGATCGTGATTGTCGCTCAGCTCCAATGGCTTGAGGTTCAGCCCAAACCGGCGCTGCATAAATTTACGCCAGGCATCTGATGTTTGGGGATCCATGGCTTCCCTGGCCAGATTCCGTCGCGGTGCGCCTCCAGAAAAGCCCTCCTCCCAGAATGATCCCGGGGACAGCGGTGCGTCGAGCGTGAAGCTGTTGCACTTTGAAGCAACGAGTCTCCAGTGGTCCGCCAAGCGTTTCCATTGACCAACGGTGCGGAGGGCGTGGAAATAATTCGTGAGGACAGTGCTGATTAAAGTGCCGTTTTCTTCGTCGATAATCTCCTCAGCGTCACCGCCCTCGCTCTTGACGAGAAGACTGGCGTATCCGTCTGAATAGTCAGCAGGGTTCATTGTTTCAGTCTGAATCACATACCTTTGCCTCTCCCCATATAGCCCCGAGTGCAGAGCAAGTACGTTCTGGAAGGGTCCCATTCCTTTCCTGCAATCTCCAACGATGTGAGACGCTTTCCAGATGGTTTGGACGGGTCAAACGCAAATTTGATGTTTGATACTTGAGGGAATCTTCCTTCCTGCGCAGGGTACTGAGAGACGCCGTTCTCCAAAGCATCCCAGATCGCCTGCCCCGTGACCTTGATGAGGATACAAGGGTCCTCAAAGGGAAAGCATGTTGTAATGTCGCGCATGCGGATGGCCCCTGGTGGGTAGATTTGGTCACCACGAATGGTGCCGGAGGCCATGATTGTGCAGTCGGCGCCGTGATGGTGTCTCATGAGATCGCATACCAAATTTCCGATGTTTGACTCCTTGGTACGTACCGTCGTGAATCTCGCATCAAGCGCAGTCGCCGTCCAACCCAGCGATTTGCCCAAACGCGCGTTCAGCTTGGATGTTAGTCCCTGCACAAGCTTTAAGGTTTCCTCATCTTCTGAGATCTGCGACACAACATCTCTGCGCCAGATGTCAAAGTCCCATTTCTTGGGGTCCTCTCGGTTTCTCCGCGCCTCCAGGTAGCTCAGTTGTTTGAAATCAGACCCAGACCGAAGGATGTGAGTGCCGTTGATGTAGCTGTGAGCGTAAAAGTGGTCATGACCTCCCAGTATGATATCAATGATGCCTTCCGTCTGCTTTGCGAGCTTATTGTCATTCGGCTCGCGTTGGTGACTCAAGCAAATGATAATCTCGGCACCTTGAGCCCTCAGCTGTGGCACGATTTCTTTGGCCGTCTCGGTAGCAGATTTGTAGATGAGATTCGGTGGCAGACTGTTGATTGTCGCGAGCCACTCCCTTTCTCCTAAACCAATGAGTCCGACTTTGATACCATTGGACGTCGTAATCATGTGCGTCTTCTTGGCGTGTCCCAGGGGAACATCGTCTCCCAGAGCCGGGTCCAAGACGTTGGCCAGCAACCAAGGAAATTGACACTTTTTCGTCAGGTACTCGAATTGTTCAATGCCAAAGTCAAAGTCATGATTCTGCGACGAATTAGTCTGGAAGACGAAACCTCGGTCTGGAGGCGGGGTACTTACACCAACACAAGCACAGTCGGTGCCAATGCTATTCAAAGCTGGGACCATGTGTTTCCCTACTCGCCGTTAGATTCAGTCTTTCGAAATACCAAGGCTGCCATACCCTTGGTGACTGAGCTCTCCAAGCTCGGATTAAAAGCGTCGCCAGAGAAGAGCGTCAGCAGCTTCGACTGGCCCTCAAATTGGGCCCCCTCGCGGTACTCTTTGCACAAGGTGATAAACCTGGGAAGACCCCCCACAGGCTCGGCACTCGAGGGGTCGACATGATAAACGTCATTGTAGTGCAGGATCCGGAGATCAGGTTCACCGGGCCCGTCGTCGAGCCTCCCGGAGGCGTATGTGACCCGAGGGCCGACGGGCAGCTTCTCCTCTCTTGCCATCTTCTGTGCGCACGGACGGGTGACAAGTTTTCAGACAATTGGGTGTTTCTGAGCAATTTGCGGCATTTGATAGCGGGGTTCGTGATGCTTCTTGGTCTTGAAACGAGCGAGGCAGTGCTTGGTGGTGGACACCTATCGCGTACCTGCATTGCTCACGTGACGTCAGGGACACGAGCACACCGAGAGATGTCGGACTGCGCTGGTAGCTCACGCATTTCTTCGAGAATATCCTTGCTGCGAAGCCGCTATCTATTTATTGATTGAAATGGATATTATTCGATGAAGGTTGAAGAGAGTCACATACAGCTCACTGTCAACGGCGCTCGCCAGCATAATAGCATAGCAGCATAATGGGGTTATGATTGGTTCTCTCGCTACAACAGCATACCGAACGATATGGTCCTCCGAAATGATCGAGGTAATTAACGCATCATATGAACGGCCTCGTTCACAGTCCAAAGAATTTCATATCCTGTGCTCCGAAATTTTGCACGCCATGTCCGACACCCTGCGCAATCACACCCTCAAGTTTCTCCCCGTACTTGATGGTCGTGTATCCCTGCTGAGGCGTGTTCTCCTGCTTCCTCTGCGGGCTCGCAGGGTTGTATCCAAAAACACCGCTCCACTGGTCGATCGTCTCTCCGTAGTTTTTGAAGTTGAGGGTGGTGTCGGCCGTTCCGTGGTAGATCCTCATTCGGGGTCGCGAACCTTGGTAACCGGGGTAGCTGTTATACACAGCCTGGGCCCATTCTGCCGGAGTCTTGTTAATGCGGCCGCTCGAACACTCGCTGTTCCAGCCGTTGACGGTGCCGGTAGAGAAACACGTGTGAGGAACACCGCTGTATACGACGGCGGCAGCAAAGAGGTCGGGGTAATCGGCTGCCATGACGTTCTGTGCGTGTTAGCTAGGCAGACAAGGACTATAGGACAACTACTCACTGTCATCATGGCACCCGAGGAGGCACCCATCATGTAGACTTTCTTGGGATCAGCGTTGTACTTCTGGATCGCCCACTTGACCATGTTGGCGATTGCATTGCTGTTTGCGCGGCCATCTCGCTTGAGGGTTCCCGGAGAACTCACGTCCCAGCATGTGCCTTGGTAGGGAGACTGGGGGTAGACGAGCAGGAAATTGCCCGACGAGTCCGCGAAACGTGCGTACGGCGTGCTCTGGTACATGGACTGCGCGGTGCCCTGGCAGTGGTGCAAGATGACGAGGATGGCAGGGTTCGATTTGAGGTTTGACGGCACATGGGTGTACATTAGAGCATTGGAGGGGTTGTCGCCAAAGTTGTTGACTTGGGTGAGCTGAGCCACGATAGGGCTCGCCAGTGCGAGGAGATTGGCGAGAGAGAACTTCATCTTGTCAGTTTCTTGATGGATGAAACAGCAAGGGCATTACCACAACCGGCAAACGTGCGGATATCCCCATTTTATGTTTCTTCGGCTGATGATCGCATCCTGGTCGAGACACATGGATCTGGTTTACATCACGTTCTGGGTCTCCCCTTATCGACCTGCCCTTCGGAACATGGTGCAGCGTGTCTGGATACGGATGCGATCATCGTGAGACAGGAAAGAGCCTCTAGCTTTAGCCGGATTGGCTGAGGATATATTTACCTGGAACCCATTGCGGCCCCTTGTCAAAGCGCTTCAGCGGTTTGAGTGGCGGCAAAATGGTCTCCATTTGAAATTAATTTTCCCGGCAAGGCCAGTTCCACTTGGCCAGCTCGCAGACCATCGTTCTTTTGCAGATACAAAGAGCAAGTCAATCTGGGCACATCCCTGTCGGATCGCCCCGGATTCTGATAAGTACCGAGGTTCTGCTATCCATGTGCCGCGCCAATCGAAGACGCGATGCTGTTGACTACGGGTCGGCAACGAATGCCGAGCTTGGCGTGAAAAGGTGGCTCATCTTGTCACGTCCGCACTGCCGAAGATGGACATGCATCTCCCCGCATTAATTGCATCTAACATAATGATCTTTGAGTGCCCATATCACGTTAATATGGTTAGATGCCCACTTGAAGTTGTGTTGAAGGTAGTCATGCGTAAGGTCTCTACGACGTTGACTCAATGACCATTCTGAGGCTGATTCTGCTGTTGACCGAGATATGTTTTTGTCTGTATAGAACGCCTGACTCTCTGTGTCTTCACAGACATGACTCAGAGTGAACCACCTCCGTACGAGATTGGAATTCAATGGAACATCCAAGAAAGAGTCTAGAAGGTTGTGCATTGGACGCGCAACGCGCACAATCGATGACAGCTGAGGTACAGGGTAGGCAAGTCCGGAAAGATTCGACCCCGCATCACGTGATGTGTCTTCGCGATGTTTCGTTTCGA
This sequence comes from Parasarocladium wereldwijsianum, assembly GCA_036250105.1. Lineage (NCBI taxonomy): Eukaryota > Fungi > Ascomycota > Sordariomycetes > Hypocreales > Sarocladiaceae > Parasarocladium > Parasarocladium wereldwijsianum. The sequence goes on along the minus strand of JAXOUE010000021.1, from coordinate 207 downwards.
ATCTGCGCCAACATGACCACCGGGACAAACGATGCCAAAGTCAAAGTTGGACTGGCTTGTTTCCAGCCGCACCTTATCTGAGGGGCCTTGCATCATCATCGCAGGGCAGGGAAGATTCCGTTACACAGCTCAAAGCGCGCTGAGACGCCACTGGTCATTCGCAAGCATGGCCTTCTCGACACCCATCCCATGAGGTGTGTGGGGGGG